>SBIQ01000028.1:0-61831 GCA_014805555.1 Astathelohania contejeani | reverse complement strand
TATTATAATAGTTTCAATTTACACAGAAGTTTGTTTTATTTTCCTTAACTTTTCAATTTGTTGCTTTTCTTGATGAATTATTTTTGTATTTTTTCCAAAGTCGATGTAGCATGCATCTACTCTTAAATTCTATGCAATATATCAAAAAATGTATTATTTAAAGATAATAATATATTCGAGATCTATTTAGATAAGTATCTATGTTTACAGTATTAAATGCATTATTCGATTTTGTCATTGCTGCTAAAAGTATGTTTATGCTTACTAATTCGCCTTGTGGTGTCTTCTTATTGTCCATATTTCGTTATCTATTTTCAGTTCCTTATGGTGTATTTTTTAATTTTATAAATTTATTATACATTTTGTTGTAAGATGTTAAATATTTTATATGCAAAATATGTTATTAAGTTATTTGCTTATTTAGATACATTTGTGAATAATATAAATTCTTATCCACTACTAATAAATAGTAATCTTCATCTTAATTATTTCTTCTTAATGACTGAAAAACCAACAAAAAATAAAATTTTTTAAATAATAAAATGGAGTGAAATGTTTAAAAAGACATAGCGGGAGATAACAAATAAGCAAGAAATGCTTATCTTCAAATAAGGATAAATCTAACAGCAAAACATTTAACATTGCACACAGAAACAACTGTCAAAATTGAAAAAAACCCTTTCACTCTAGAGTTACTGGATATGGATATATGTTGTCTTTCGCTATAATCATAGCTCTTTATCTTGTATATTAAGCATTTTCATCTTATTATTGCATATAAGAGCGTATATATCAATTAAATATGTTTCATAAAGAAAAATTAAATACACAAAACACCTAAGCTTATAAATAAAATAAGTATTAAATGATATATTTAAATTCCTTCATAAAGCTGTTTCAATGTCAGAATGATGCTCAAATATGTATGATATACTAATAATTACAGTACACAAATGTTGTATTTTATACAAATAATTTTTGAATTTTCATCGTTCATCTTGTGTTTTAACTTTGCCAGCCAATTTTAGCAAAAATTCCGACAATATTGGGCAGAATTTTCATTTTTGTATATGCAATGAGATCAGAAAGATAGTGGTTTTGTAGAAATACAAAGTTAAGCTATATCTGTATTATTCATATATTTAGTCTTGTCTCCAATAGTTTATTTGTTTTTTTACATTGAATAACTCGATAAAGCTATATATTTGGGAGTTGTTATTTATAATACTTTTTTCCATTAATTTATTGGCCTTTATAAGAGTGACCGACTTTTATTATTATTGCACATGTTAAAACATATTTGTGCTTTTAATTTTAAATGTGAATATATTTCTAATATTTGATTAAAAAATGAACTTATTTTGTAATTTATCTGTTATCTGTAACTTATTGGGTCTTCTAAAACTTAATACCACCGATTGTTTTTATCTTAGTATATAAAAATTATTCAGTTATAGTAATATTGTTTACCTTCTATAAAGATTTTTAATGTATAAAAATTTTTTAAATTTTCTTTACACATCGATAAGAAATTCTTAATTCATTTTTTCTATCTAAATATTAGATTTATAAATTTGTCTCTAATAATTTACGAAAAGTGTTTACGTAATTATTTTTAGGTTTTCAATCTACCAGGGAAACATGTATATACGCAAAAAAGATTTTTATAAATTCTATTAACAAAGTATTAATAAAATCATGTATACAATGCTAAAACAGTTATATATATTGCAATTACATATACGAAAACATTAAATATTTAATATACATTGTATTCCAATATTATAATTAAAAATATCACTAATAATATCTATTATTAATCAGTTTTTATATTATGTTTAATAATTCGTTTTGTTTCAATTATACAAATAAAAATTCGCCCTCTTTGCAATGCAAGAAAATAACTCGAAAAAAATAACAGCAGATCAATTGGTACAAGAAGCAATTAAAAGCCAAATCAGACCGATGAAGAAGCGTGAAATAAATAAATCTATTATAAAAGAGTTGCTTGTAGATGAACGGAATAAATATGAATCATATTTGCGCAAGAATAAAGAAGATATTAATTCCTATATTCGATATGCTAATTTTGAAGAGTTGAGTGGTAACATCGAAAATGCAAGATCGGTTTTTGAACGAGGAATAGACCATAACTATAGAGAATCACGATTATGGATTAAATACATAGAGATGGAAATAAGAAATAAAAATATTAACCATTGTAGGAATTTATATGAACGAGTAACTTATTTACTCCCTAAATTTGATACATTTTGGATCAATTATATAAAATTAGAAAAGAAGGATAATTCAAATGTAGAAAGAATATATGAGAAATGGATGAAAAATGGAAACTCATTAGCATATAATTATTATATAAGATTTAATATAGAAAGAAAGAATTTTGATAAGTGTAGGATTTTATACGATGAATTATTAAATAAATACAAAAAAATCGATGATTTGATTAGTTATTGTAGATTTGAAGAGAAATATGGAATTAGGGAAACAAAAAACGATAAAATAGAATCTTTGTATAATATGGCAGTAAGTGATGTTAATTCAAATGATTCTTTTTCATGTCATCTGCCTAAATATGAAATAACACCTACTTTTGTAAAAGAATATTTTGATTTTTTAATAAGAAGAAAACATTATGAACTTGCCGAACAAATTTTAAATATGGGAATACAAAAATTTAAAATGAATAAAAAAATAGTTATATGTAAAAGGATTTACGATAAAATAAAGCCTAAAAATAAATATAAAAACCCTAAGAATATTTATGATTTTTATGCATGGGCTGAAATTATCAATTTGAATCCTGGAGAAGACATATACGCTTATGTATTTGAATTAATTGGGGATGGTATGTCTATTGAGGATTCTGAAATTTATAAGAATTATGTGATATTCAATGTGGGATATGCTATGGAATTAGAATGTAAAAAGGATTATACAAGAGCGGAAGAAAAGTATAAAAATATATTATATAATTTGGAAATTAAAATACAGAAATCTGAGAAGTTTAAAATAGGATTGCCATGGATAGAGTATTCAAAATTTTTAATAAGAAGGATGAGGCTAAAAGATGCAAGATTAAATTATGGAAGAAGTATTGCAATATCTCCTTTATCTGAAATATATAAGAATTATATCGAGATGGAATATTCATTAAAAGAATATGATAGATGTAGAAAAATATACAGTAAATATATCAACATTGGGTCTGAAGAATCATGGATAGAATATGCTATGTTTGAGAAAAACTTAAATGAATATGAAAGAAGTAAAAATGTTTTTGAATTGGCGTTATTGAAAATAGAAAACACGAGTAAATTACTAAGGGAGTATATTGAACTAGAAAAAGAGATGGGAAATATAGAAAATGTCATAGCATTATATGAAAAATTTGTAAAAGTAGATGAGGATGGATGGTTTGAATATATAAAATATATAAATGAAAAGAAAGGAGATACTTTAGAAGAAATTATAAATAGATGCAAAAAACATTTTGAATATACAAACTTTGAGAAATATAAATCAATATTTAAATTATATGAAAATGATAAGTCAAATGAAAAAGCACATAATAAACTTATCGAAATGGCACATAAATGGAAAAATAGGAATTAAGAAAATCATATTATGTAAATAAAAATATTATTTATAGAATAGTCTCGCTTTATTTAAACAAGATCTTTCACGATTTAAAATTTTTAGCCATATTCTATAGAATCTTTTTATACATGAATGAGGTTCTTGAACCGGTGCAGCAACTGTCTCAATTGGTACAAAAATTTCAGATATTTATATAGCTGTTAATCACAACCCATACCATTTATCGGAGCTGGATCGAACTTGCAAGCAAGACAGGGCACCTGTAACTCAGTACTTTTAGCATCAAACCAGGGCACTTTTATCATCCTAGTGTCACTCATAAGTGTCACTATGGTGCCATATAGCTAACTTATTCGAAGTATCCCTGCTGCAAATATTCTAATATAAGCGGAACATCTGCGTGTTACTTTGGTTTAATCTACGCGCAGGTCTGTTTTTAATTATTTATGGAAAATTAAAAAATTTGTAATATTAAAAGATAATATTTTAAGCTTTGTCTTAATTATTACATCGGACTACGACACCTTGAACCTGCTGACTTCTTAAAGCTTGATCATGAAATACGCCAAGCTCTCATTAAACATAAGTACACTTAAAGCCTGGGTGTAAAGAGAGTTTCTATCTTCCCCGAACAGAAATGGGAAGAGGTCTCCATTATGTGGAGATGAAAAGTGAGTATATGCTTCTTCAATTACTAGATACGTTGAAAAAATATAAAAATATTTCATCAAGACGAGCAGCGATTTTGAAAGTAAAAGAGCAAAACAAAACTCACCTCTTTCTGAAATAACAATACCTCAGGTCAAAGTACTCACTGACAGACGTTTCTGCCATGAGTCTTTTGAATGCTTAACGTAAGCTCCTTTATGACGAAATCAATAAGAAAAAATTTCATGAAAAGTTATATAGGACCCGCTCAAATGAGCTTGTTAGTTTAGAAGACTCTTCTACTTGGATGAAACACGGGAATATTGATCCTCGTGCTGAAGGAATTTATTGCTATATCCAAGATAGAAACGTTTTTTGGAGAGACGATGCTTTACAATGCTGGCATTGTAAAGCAAAAAAGTCGATCGACCATCTGGCAACAGGTTGTGATCGAATGCTTGGCTATAACTATACGCGAAGGCATAATGAGGTACTTAGGTGTATTCACCTTCTACTTGCGAATAAGTACGGCTTTAAAAAATCAAAAAAACTACGAACTCATTCAGTCCAGGAGGTCATGGAAAATGAAAGAGCCGAAATTCGGGTTGATACAAGGATAAAGACTGATATCCTAATAAAAAATAATAGACCAAAAATATTTATTTACGATAAGAAGGAGAATGAAATTATATTAGTTGAAGTCGGTATAACGAGCCAAGATAATCTCCAAATTATTGAAACGGAGAAGAAGAGGAAATACGACCTTTTGGCGAACGAATTAGGCTTGCTATACAAAGCAAAAACTAAAATAATATCTTATGCTATGACGTGGGATGGTGTGGTAACCAAGTACCACAGGAATTATCTTAAAGAATTAAATATAACCCCTACGATAGAGGCATACATCCAATCGACGATACTGAATAAAACGCTCGAAACCATATCACTTGAGTATACATTGAGGATGATATGGACGTAAGAGATTGAGTAGAAGAGGCTATGAAAAGATTTGGAGAAGCAACTGCCACTGGATGCCAACCGATGGCCATAGAAAAGAAAGATAAGGAATAACACAACATTAACACATTAAATAAAAACATTTCGAGTACTCATATATAACTTGATATAATGTGCAGCTACATTTATGTCTCGTTATACCAATTAATTTTACATGATACTTTAAATATTTTTATAGATAAAATTTATCGAGCTACATGGCTCTGTTATTCATTAAATATAATCCTTTACATATATATGCATCCGATTAACAGTAGTGAAGAAAATACTCGAAATCATATGGCTTGAATACATACAAAATATCGAAAATGATACAAATCAAGAGATAAAATCGAAGAAGCTATGTAAAGATTCGGAAAAGGAAGTAATTGGATACAATCTATAAGTCATAGAAAATAAAGATAAATAATAATTAAGCACCAAATCTTTGATTTAATAAAGAATAACTTTATTTTTGGTATTGATGGCAATAAATTTGATCTTTAAAATTAATTAAATAGAATAGTTAATATTACAGTTTCATATTTACCGTATTAAAGTAAATTTTAGAGACCATTTTCCTGAAGTTTAAGCGAAGCATTGAGGAAAGCATGGAAATAAATAGTAGAGACGATGAAAAGGAGAATTTCAGTGCTGATGGATACAAACTACGAATAAAAAAATAAAAAGGCAATAAATTTTCATTTAATGAAATAGTAACGGCTTTATCAATTTATTAACGAAATATTTTTATTTATTAAGGTACAATCTCAAAATTGAAAAAAGATTCAATAAAACGAAGTACTAAAATACCGAATAAAAAACAATAACCTGTTAAAAGTATTTGTGAAACATTGGACCATACAAACACTTTTCCATATTTATAATTTCCTTTTTTTCCATACCATATATCATGTATATTTTCTATATTTTCTAAAGATTTTATTTCTTCTTTTCTTTCTTTATATTTTAAAATAAGATTTTCTTTTTTAGAAAATATATCATAAAGAAAATCTTCTTTTGCTATTTCTGGGGAATTTTTTATAAAGGAAATGGTAAAAATAAAATCTACTATTGCCTTACGTGTAATAAAAACGTCCCAAAGACTAGATTTATCCTGTGGATATTTTTCATATGGATTGAACAAAATAGTAATATCAATGATCCCATCAATTTCATCCTTTAAAATATCGTATATCACACTAAATCCTCTCTTTCTAGGTATTAATACTTCTTCGGGATTGAATGGCTTTCCTTCGAATAAAATATTATTAGTTTCAGAAAATACTTTTGATTTCGCATGAGTTTGACTGTCTATTAATGTTCCTTCAGGAAATAACAAAAGATTATAGCTATCTCTCGATCGAAGCATTTTTAATCCATTCACAAGTGTCTCTCTGTCTTCGTGCCATTTTCTTTTTAAAAATATATACCCAAACACTTTCATCCCATAGCCGTAAATTGGAACTTTGGCCAAGCTTTCTTTAAGAATAATAAAAATATCTTCGTATTTGCCAAGAGAGTGAAGGACAGTTATTATAAAAAGCCAATCATAATTTGTTTGGTGGTTGGATATGATAATAGTTTTTTTCTTATTTAAGATTTTTGTGTCATAACCTATAAAAATGGGTTTAGGGAAATAAAAACCAAGAAAGGCCATTGTAGCATCTAACCAATGAATCTTAACAAATTTTGTCAATTTTGTTTCGATGTTTTTATTCCATACGAGTAAAGTTCTTAACACGATAAGTGTTCCCAGCCCAATTATCGAATATAAAATGTAGAATACAATGAAAAAAATGAATATCAAAATATTTAATACGACTTTAATCATGGGTAATATTTAATTAGATAGGATCTTATGTTTGAATATGTGAAACAAAAGAACACAGAATGTATATTGGAATCATTATTAGAATATTTTATAGCCTTTAATTAATGGAAAAAGACTTATTTCTTAATGATGGATTCCCCAATTATTTTCTAGAATGATATTAGGAGTAATAAAGGCTATAATGCCTTTGCCTTTATAATACTAAAATTATTAATATATTTCTAATTAAAAACACTTTCATTATTATCTATCATTTTACAAATAATATTATGTTTTTATATCCTATATTTGCTGTATTAATTAAAAAGATATTTTCGGATAATAATACCATAATCTTCAATTAGTCAGGTTGATCAGAAGACATACTGGTGTATATTTATGTTTTATTTTTTAGTGTTATAAATTCTGATATCGATAAGTCAAATATATATATTTAAAAATGAAAATGTAGGATAAGTATATGAAAAAATAGGTTTGAAATAAATTGTGATTAACTGAAAAAATTTTGTGTTATAATAAAAGGTAAATGATTTAATTAAAGTAGGTGTGAAAAGCACAAATTATACCAAGATTTTTTAAACATAAAGGGAAATTTATAATTTATTTGATAAATGAATTGAGGTTGCTTTATAAAGCAATAATTAATACGATATTTGTTTATGAGGATTGATGAACAATGGCCATATATCGCAAGATTATTATTTAATATAATTACTAAATTATGTAAATATCTCTTAATCGATTTTATATAATAAAACGTTTAATGCTATATTATTGAAGTATATGTAAAAATTTCTTCAAAAGGATTAAATTAACAAAGTTTTATGGATCTTTCTATAGAATCAATGCATAAAAACATTTAATTTTTATTATTTTATCTTATAGGGACATTATATCACGAATTGATATCACTGTTAGGCGTTTTCATGCAATTATATTTCGTATTACTTATAAAGATTATTCTATTCGGATATAAAATTTATATCTAAAAAATCTAAAAGGTATAATATTAAATGTTTCTGTTGAAATAATATATTAATAATAAATATTTATAAAATAAGTAACGAATAATAAATTATATTACAACAACTACGTTGTTATCAATTTTCATCATATTCTTATAATCATGATAAATATTATCAATGTTTATTAAAATATTACATCACATCATTGCAAGTCTTAAATATCTTGTATAAGAAAGCTTAGATCATAAATTTAAAAAGGTGTAGTTATAATGATTAGCAGGCAAAAATAAATAAGTGAATAAAATATAATTAGGTTATATATGGTAATACAAATTAAAATGTGCAACAACATTTTTTCTTATTAGATGATGGTATGCACTAAAGAAATATGAATTAATTAAATAAATTTTATTTTAATTTAAATAAATAAAAGTATACAATATTGTACCTTATAAATATTATTGCTATAAAGTAAAACCTAAAATTTTAAATATATTTGTTTTTCAAAAATATCTTTTTTTGAGATGGTCTGTCAATTGATAAAAAACACGTAAACAGTATATTATTTACACATATAAACATATAACTACCATGACATAAAAACCTCCAAGCTTACTCAATTGATTTAAATCATCTATTTCTTATTATTTCATAGCAATTACAGACAATTCTTTATATATTACGGCTTTTTAAGTTATAACACTAAAAAGAAACAAATTTAAATAAATCATTTGCGAACTTTTTCAATACTAACCCAGCCTTCCTTAATGTACTGGCATTGTATTAGCGAATTATGAAATCGTTAGCAGTTTCAAATGTGTCTTCTATAATCACTTTTTGGAAAAAAATGTGATACTAGATATAATATGGATTTTGGGCGTTATGGAATTAACAGATTAAAAAAAATGGTATGATTAAACTAAAAAATAATAAATAAATATTAGCTCTAATTAATGCTTTGAAAAGTTGTGTATTATTATCTACCATTCTATGCTCATCGCATTTGCTGTGGTTAACACATATCCTTTAATGCGTTTTATTGCGATTTTTTTAAAGGATATTAATTGTATGATAGAATATATATTAATGATAATATTAAAGTTTTTAAATATATTTTAAAATTTATATGAAAATAGAACATGCCATATAACATGAGAATATCTACGACAGGATTTGCGTTATATATCTATATAAATTTATTTTATGAATCACTCGATGGATATATTTTAAAATTTTATATTGAATTTATATAATTTTATTTGCAATAAATTCATTTTTACTTTCAAATATTATTAAATGATAACCAACTTTAATCCGTCTGCATTTACTTTGTTGGTATTTTGAAAGATGATTTGGCGAATAATATAAAGGGACTAATTTTTATATTTAATGGAGCAAATCATAATAAAATTAATAATAAACAAAACGATTAAAAAAAATTTGTAAACAATTTATAGAAAGGAAAATATTGTGAAAGGAGTAAGAATTAATATATGATATATGTTATTAATTCGTATCTATGTTTTATTTTTATTTATCGGCAGAAGATGTTCAGCAACCGCACTTCTTCTTCGGTATTAATGTTAAGATGCCTTTGATTATAATTATTTGTAGAAAGAATTGTTGCTTCCTATTGGTTTTTTATTTTTTCTACTATGCATGATGGGTATTTATTAGCATTACAATACCTAAGATTTTTTATTGATTCTTCAATCCTATTATTTATTTCAATGCAATTCTTAATGCCTCATCTAAATTTTAGAAAAGTAATCTTTAAAGTTTTTTAGCACTCTAAATAGAATATATGCTTCGATAATTGGTTTGATGTTAATCTTTTTTTTATTACGAACAAAGTTTATTTAATATTTCAGGTTTGGTAAACTTTCATCTAAACTGTGCTAGTTACACGCACTGCTTTATAAATATATTATCATATTATGTTCAGATTATTAAAAACTATTTTTCTTTTATTATATCCACTCTATCGTCCTTGCGCTTTGGCACGACCATACCTTGCATAGTCTTTGGTTAAAGGGATGTCGAACTTTTTTATGTAAAATCTTTGAAACTTTGATCTCATTCCACCTTATGTATAACATAAGACTTATTTTTAGTTCTAGCTTTATTAAGTAATATTCGCTCATTCGCCAAAATATCATATTTTCTTTGTACCAAATAGCTAAAAAGTGTCTTGGTTCTTTATTCAACTCCAATCAATATTGTTTTATTGAAAATTTTATCGTATATAAATATATCCAGTAAAATATTTCCGACCTGAATATTAATAGTTGATTTAATTCAGGTACATATTTTAGCTTTTTTATTTTCTAAAATTTCATGAACTAAATAGATTTCAATTTTTCAATGGTATAAAACTGTATTATTTATTAATATAAGGTGTAAACATATGAAAACTTTGTTGTATATACGGGTTGGTCATGATTGCATTTAATAGCTAAATGATCGACCACATTTTATAATTTATTGCAATGATAACATATATCGAGTTTTAACGGCAGTAGATATTTTTATTTTGGATGTAGCAATAAACTACTTGAGCATGAAAGTCATTGTTTCTGTATTTCGTTCAAATTCAAAATTAATTCATTCTTAATAGTTCATTTGATAAAGACTTATACAACTTTTCATATTATTTCTTTTTGTTTATAGTGTTATCCGCTGTGCACATTTCATACGTTTTATGAGATATCATTTGATGAACGTTTTATTTTGAGGTAGTTTTGAATTGCAGAAAGATGTGCATTGTTATTCTATTCGACTTTAAGTATCGCTGTTTTTCTTGATGAGACATTTGTGTATTTTTTTTCAGCATTTTTCAAAGTTAATATGACATACACTCACTCTTGAATTCTATGCTTTGTTGACCTCTCTGTGCGTGAAAAATAAAACTTTTTTCTAAACAATTAGGTTTAAGATATAATTTATATTTAGCTAGAGATTGACGTATTTCGTAGTTAAACGTATCGAACCCAGCCGGTTTTATTTATTAGAAATCAATATGGTAATCAACAAGTGCTATAATGTGTCGTTAATGAATTTGAATGAACCTTTTGAGATGAACATAGTATTGCACGATCATTAAACATGCTAATGGCACCGTCTATTATTCTCGAAAAATTTATTTACTATGCCACCGCATGTATGCTCAATTATTTTTGTATACTCTGGTATTTTCCAGTAAACTTGCAGCTTCTTGGCAAATGAATGGCTAATTATACAACATCAGAATAATTATTAATAGTTCTTTTTCATTCCTGAAGTATAAAAACAAGAAAATAAAATTTTAAACAACACTCTCAATTTTGGGTTTGTTGCTTTACTTTCATTTTTCTATTTTGCGCATGAAATTAAGTAAATTAAACGTTTAAACGCATATGCCACAAAATTATAAATATAAATAAGAATACATACAGCATATTATAAAGTTGAATATATTAATAAATCTTTGCGTTATTTTGAACAAAACCTAACTTAAGAGAATAGAATAGAATAAAAAGTATTAATAGAACATATATCACCGGATTAGAATTTATTATATTACAAATGGTACTTCTAACAATAATCTAAGACCCATTAAGATCTCCATTACGGTGTTCTTTTTGCCAATGCTTATACCAATTATATTTAATGGATTTTTTATTATATCTATTTCCCAAATGTATCCATTTATTACATTTATTGCATATAGCTTTTACGCCGAGATTGGTTTTCTTTGTTATTGGTTCAGGATATTTAGTTCCTTGAGAATTAATTCCATGCTTGAAATTCATATGATACCAATAGCTACTTGTTTTAAGCTTAAACCAAAGATTGCATTCGCTACAATATCCTTCTCTTTGTGAACCTACACCACGAACCTGCCTAGGCCTATATAAGTCTGTCATTTTGTCACTACTCTTATTATTTTCATGGTTTGTATTTTGATTCTCGTCCTTTAAATTGAATTCTGTAAAATCATTTCGAAAATTATATGATACACATTTGCTCAAGATATTATTATTATCTGCATCGAGATTATATTTTGTATAGAATCCTTCACACAATTCACCATATGTATTTAAGGAGTCGAAGTCAATTACATCCATACTTATTGGCATCGCATCAAGCGATAAAAATTCATCCAAGTATAACGTTTTGTTGTTTCCCATAATATTTATTTATGCTTGATATTTAGTAATAATGCATAAATTATCATTAATAAGATGTAAAGTGTTCATACTTTATTTAAATATAATATTTTATTAAAATCTAATAGAAGTGTAAACCATTAACATTAGTAATCCCTATAATTTAAGCAACAGTATTTCATTAATTCATATACTATAATTTTTTATATAAATATAATGTTTATATTATTATGTTTCATTTCGAAATATCAGAAACTGTTTTAAAATTTAACATGTTTATATTAAATATTTATTTATGCTTTTAAATTTGTTAATATTTTCATTTGAATTCTTTTTTATTTTTTAATAGACGTTGTTGTAACCGAAAGTTTTAAATAAACAAAATATTTCTTATTATAAAGAATGATTTATTGTGATATAAATTTTATAAGGAAAATATTATACCTTTTATCAAGCTTAGTACCTTTAAACTCTATGCAGTTAAATTCGTTTAAATGTTTAAGACTGTGGTATTTTTATATTAAAAATTATTGAAATAACATTGTGATAAATTTTATATATTCTTGATTACAGTAAGTTTTTAAATACCTTGATCTTTCTTAATAATAACTTAAAATCTAAAATATTCACTCGGACAGCAAGCCAATAAAAATAATGAAATCCATATATAATTTATAACAGATATGACTAAAATTTTAATAAATAACAATAATATCTGATATATTTATTTATGATATATCAAAAATTAAACCATTTGAGTTGATACGTGGTAATTTAACATACAAAGATTAAAAAAGTGAGAGTTATTTAAGGATATATAAAATAATAACATGTTACATAAAGAAAGAATGCATAATTATTTATGCTATAGCATTTTGTGTGGGTCAAAATAAAAAGATGTATAAAAGAATCAAATTTAGCTTTTAAAAGAAAAAAGTATCGATTACACCAAAACCAATAACGTACAAAAAATAAAAAAGATAATAAATTATTAGTATTAATTATGTAAAATACCATTGAAGTGATATAAAAAAGATATAACTAATGAAAGGCAATATAATATAAAAAAATAATTGTCGTTTTTGTTGTAAATAATCATATTTGACAATAAAAATATGACGATCTAAATTTTTAAGAATTAAAATATATAAAAAGATGAAATTTATTTAACATTATCTTACACATTTTAACAACATTATATTCAGATGCGATTATATTACTGCAACATTAAGGAGAATTATATACATCCCTGAATTTAAATATCAAAGACTATCTTTGCATGATTTATAGATAATATAAGAATAATATAATATCATTTCTTTTTTGTGTGAAATATTAGCTATCTATTATAAAATCTAAAATTTGTACGTTTAGGTATTCTGTTAATTAATATTGAGAGTTTTTACCAATAAAAATGGTAGGAAGAGTGAAAATTATTGTTCAAAAGCAAAAATAGGACATATTTAAACTAATTACCATACAAATGTATATTTATTAAGAAATAAAATAAATTTTACGCCATTATATTCAATAAATCTTTAAATGTATTATTTAATTTGTTTTTTATCTTTTATCAACTTTTAATCATCTTCAGATGTAAACAATCTTTTTAATTGTATCAATTGATTTATCGGATTTGTAAAATTTTTAAGAAATATATCATAGAATTCAAATAACTATTTTATTTTTAAAAAAATCATAACCACGCCAACTGTCTTTGATTGTTTAACTTCCCAATTCAGCATTGACAGTAACAACTTGTCTTAACGATTATCGATTCTATTTTGACTCTTATAAATTCTTGATTCCACTGCATGTACCCCTACTCTGTAATCATAATCCTTCATTATAACATTTCTGTATTAATTGACATGCTCATAGATTTTTATTACCACTTTTATTTCATATTTTTTAAAAAAGTACTTTTCATTTTTCGCCATTATCTCTCAAAAAATGAATTTAATTGCTCTTAATTATTTTAAATACGACAATTTATATATTTTATTATTTAAAAGATTTTGAAGTATACATGACTACCCTCTTTCTTATGTATATTTGTCATTTATTTCGTTTTTCAGTTTTACATCACCATGTAATATATCAATATAGTCTTCAGTTTTTTAAACTGGACATTATTTTATAACTACGTTGTTTTTAAAAAATACATAAGTAACGTATGTAATTCATCTACTTTGTTTTTGCTCGAAACAATTTTTATTTATTATGTCCCGATCTTGCACTTTACTGAAAATATCATCTTTCGTGCTTTATTTTAAAGATATGACTATATTAACAGTATAACCGTACCGTATGTTGTCATGGGTTGGGATATTCACCCAATAGATTAATAGATATTATCATTATGTCACTACTATTCTATTTAACCACTTTTAATTCTATTCTTCTTCAACAATAACCTCTTTATCATTAGCTGCTAGTTTTGATCCTTTCAAATATTTTTTCGTTTATATACTTACCCAACTTAAACTAATATGTTGCCACATCAACGGCTTATCACACCGATTAACTGTATATTTATATTTACTAGCTTTTAAGATAATTCCCTAGCCAAATTTCGTGTTAGGCTTTTCTTCATAAAATAATATTTATAACTACCAAGGAGCTCTATGAAAGTTCTCCTTTATTTAAACGGCTTATTTCACAATTTATTGGTTGAAATATTTATGTAAATTTGTAATGATCTATGAATCGTTGGAGTGGATGTAACAAAACTTTCGACTGAGAAAATCATTTCTCTTCGATACTCATACGATTTTATATCGTTTATTTAAACTAGTAAAACTCAAAAACTAAGCAAGATATTTCCTTGAATCATAGCCTGTGTAAGGTATATAGTCGAGCAAAGCACAATTTCGGGGTGATTAAAAGAGGATGGGGTGATTTGAATGTAAGGCAATCCCACATAGGTCAAATTACGATGATATATTATTAAAAATATATCTATTTTAAATAAATGATTCTGAATAAAAAAAACGAAGCGGAAGATATTTGAAACTCCTAACTTTTAGGATAAACCCAAGGTATAACTATCCTTAATATCTATAGCGAGCCATTAAACTAACTTATTACATATGTGCATCATACTGTAAACATCACAATTATATACGCTATGACATTTTTAACTATAATTTGTTTAATCGGTTTAACTATTTTTATGCAAACATATAATTTCATATCCTTAATAAACAAATTTACGTCAGTTAAATTATTCTTAAAATATTTTCGTGGTTTGTTAGCAATAGGCGGAATAAATATGCATTAAACGATGATTTTTACCTATTTCTAAAATTCCTATCATCTAGAAATGAAATTAGTGGTTGTTGGCCATCTTATTACAAATATAAAATGTTTAATTACAAAAATACTCTAATCCTGGAGCTTTTAATACACTAAAATGTAATTATTATCCGATTTTTTTTAGTGTATTAAATCTTTATTTAAACGAAATCTTTCACGATTTATGATTCCTTGGCTATACTCTAAAGGCTCTTTTTATATATGGAATAATCTGTGAGGTTCTTGACCCAGTGCAGTAACTGTCTCAATTGGGACAATCTTTTCCCCTTAGGTACTCATACCGCTGTTAGTCGAAGCTTATATCGTCTATTGGTGCCGGATCGACCTTGCAAGCAAGGCAGGGTACCTGTAGCCCGGTACATTTGGCATCAAGCCAGGGCACTTTTATAATCCTAGTGTTACTATACATATGGAACCGTGCAGCTGACTTACCCGGAGTCCCCCTACTGCAGACATTCCAATATAAGCGGAACGTCTGCGTGTTGCCTTGGCTTAATCTAGACGCGGGTCTGTTTTTATATTCAATGTTTTCCAGATGCGCCTCCTTTGCTCTAGATAGAGCTTATGATATTTTCATGAGTTGTCAATTTGGTAATGGGTACATTAACCAATAAATGTGCGAAACTTGATGGCTTTTTATCTAATCTCTAAAACACCCACCTCCGAAGAGGAATGAAGAAAATTGGTAAGTTGGCCATCTACAAAACACACACATGGATAGACTGTTTTGGACTTGAATCCCAAGTTTGTACTTGTCCAGCAGCTTCTGACACCCAAAACTACTAGTAAATTCTCGTCCTAGTTTAACGTCATTTCGGACGTATTATTATCCAATTTAATATTATTTATAATTATTACTACTATTTTATTAATATATCTTCGTTGGAAAACACTACACAACATACGATTGCACTAAGTATATACATTATCTAATATATATATTTATAATAGCCATATACTCTCGTTCAGTACAATACTTTCACGTTGCTTGTATATGTTGTACATAATATTGTATCTGTTTATTTAATAATAACTTTTTTATATTTAAACATCAATATTATTTCTATAATACATTTAATTTTGTTATTATATTTAAGAATATGAACAACACTAACAAGATTTTCTATTTCAGACTTTAATATATTGTTCGCGAACGAACATTCCAAAAATTGAGCCAGCCTTCATGGTTCATTCTTATTACGGAATTCTTTAGTAAAAAGCAAAAGAATTGTGCGATTAATAAGAAAGAAAGCTACTAGGGGTAAATAAATACAAAATTATATTAATTGATAGAAGGTTCAAATGCTAAAAATTTTGTTTTTTTAAAAAAATAGTGAGTATACAAATTAATATATTCGAGTATTAAAAGATATTTCAGATATAGATTTAGTAATCGATAAATATTATAATTTGTGTTGGTTTATGACTTCTCAAATTAATGTATTATTTTTATTACAGCCATCTTTTTTTCTCTTTATATAAAATACTATCGAATACTTTGTTTACAAGTAATATCTAAGTGTTTATAAAATATCGAATTCTTTTGCAATAAATGTGATCAAAGTAATAAAAAACAGATCAAATTAGTTTTATTTTACACTTATCATTAAAAAATTGCTGGTATCTTTGGGTGACTAATACCGCTAATATAAAATTCAACTTTGAAGCTGTATATTTGATTTTCGTGTTGTATGAGGAAATTTACCTGATTTTTGCCCAAAAGTTTTGTTTTATTTGGGTATCAAAAGTTATTCGCATTCGACTCGTTTTAAAATTCACTTTTTATGGAAATGGCGTGATATTCATCTAGAATCAAATAGTTCATCCGATCAATATAACAAATATATTATAATCATTAGAAATACATTTAACAATTTTACTTCAGATAATTTTTCTATAAGTGACATATATATGCAGCATATTACAATTTAAAATTTTATCATTAAAATATATTGATACTGCATCTTTTCTGTTCTGTAAGTTTGATTTGTTATAATTATGATAAACATAATGTTAATAGCTATAATAAATAAACATTCGTTAAAAAAATTTTTATGTTATACTACAATTGGCATATAAATTATGATAATAGATTAGATCTTAATAAACTGTGAATTATTTTATTAATATAAACAATTAGGGTTTATACTTGTGTTTATTTAATTTCCAATATTATTTAGACAAGATCCTTCACGATTTATGATTCCTTGGCTATACTCTAGAGGCTCTTTTTATATATGTAATAATTCGTGAGGTTCTTGACCCGAGACGGTGACTGTCTCAATTGAGACAATCTTTTCACCTTAGGTACTCATACCGCTGTTAGTCGAAGCCCATACCGGTCTATCTGAGCCGGATTAACCTTGCAAGCAAGACAGAGTACCTGTAGCCCGGTACTTTTAGCATTAAACCAAGACACTTTTATCATACCAGTATCAATATCCATATAGAGCAGTGCAACTGATTTACCTGAAGTCCCCCTACTGCAGACATTTCAATATAAGCGAAACGTCTGCGCTTGCTATGGTTTAATTTAGGCGCGTGTCTGTTTTTATGTTTTCATATCATTTTTTTTCCCTCAGATGCGCCACCTTTGCTCTAAATAGAGCTCAAGATGTTTTTGTGAATTGTCAATGTTGTAATAGGTGCAGTAACTATATATGGAAGTTGATGGTTTTTAGTCTAACCTCTGAAGAAGAATAAAAAAAATTGGTAAGTTGACTATTTACAAAATACACACATGGATAGACTATTTTGAATTTAAATTCCAAGTTTAAATTTGTCCATCAGTTTCTGAAACTTCAAACTAATAGCAAATTCTCGCCATAACTTAACTTTGTTTCGAAAGAATCGATTGTAAATCAAAAATAAGAATACTATTTATTGATATAAAAAGATCAGCATATCGCACTGAAGATAAGAGAAGTGAACTGTAAATATGACAATGATTTTATAATATAAATTGTAAAAATATAATAGGAAATCAATATAGCCAGATGTAAGCAATACAATACCTTCTAAATTATAGCATAAAACCCAAAAATATAAAAGTATATATCAGAATATTATTTATTTATATATAAACATTTTATTTTAAAGAAGTGAGTTTGCTGAATACTATCCGTATGTAACAGAAAAGGGTGATATTTATAGCAATGAACATTCATTCAATGTATAATTAACTACTTTCATTTTATAATTTTTTATAAAATAATAGTTTTATAACAATCAAACCATATCACTTGAGTACAGAAGGAGCATTGAAGATGACATAGACGTAAGATATCGAGTAGAATAACCCGATTTGAAGAAGCAAGTGCCACTGTATGCCATAAAAAAGAAAGACAAAGAATAACATAACACCAACCCTTTAAATAAAAAGTTAAAGGGTTTTTAATTTATTTAAAATATAACTGAAAAAAATAAATACCCCACAAAATGGTAAGTGAAAATTTGTATTAATTGAAGGTAAATATTCCCAAGAAGATTCGCGGACACTGTCGAAAATGTGTAGCTCACGTTGATTTTAAAGTAAGCATTTACAAAAAATCACAGGAAAATAAGAATACGCAAGGTGCGCGTAGATATGCAAGAAAACAGAAGGGATGTAATGGTCAAACCAAACCCAAGTTACGAAGAAGTTGTAAGGTGACGAAGAAAGTGGTACTGAAGCTGGAATGTGGAGTATGTAAATCCAAGATAATGAGAGCAAGGAAGAGATCTAAGCATGCAACACTAGGTGGCCAGAAGAAGACAAGAGGAGAAGCATTGGTATATTAAAGCGATTTCTTTTTTATTACATCTAAAATTTATTTATTTTATATAAACCAATCTTATTTATAACTAATAATTTAAATAAATAGAAAGGATTTTTTTATTATAATATTTATATATTAGTAAGAGCAATAAATTTTAATAAGAAATGGAAAGCATCAGCATTCACATATTTAAACTTCATTATAAAACTAGACAAATCAGACAGTATTAATTTCATATTATTTTATCTTTAACCATACTTATTTTTCCTTTATTAATTAATTTTAAGATATCTATAATACAGATTACAGTGATAATTTTATATTAATCGTATTGCTTTTATCATATTAATCAAATCTCATTTAAAATAGAAATTTTATTTAAGTCGAATATGTTTTTTTGTTTGTAGCTCCCCCCAAATGTCGACACCCGCAAAACGAAGATTAATGAAAGATTTAAAGAATTTAAATGAGCAATCCAATAGAAGCATTTTCGCAATTCCTCTTGAAGATGATATAATGACATGGTGTGCTATAATATGTGGACCAAAAAACACAATATTCGAAGATGGGACATTCAGCCTTCTTATGAAGTTTAGCGAGCAATATCCTCAAAACCCACCAGAAGTAAAATTTCTAACAAAAATGTATCATCCTAATATATATCCAAATGGCGAGATATGCTTGGATATACTAAAGAATAGGTGGAGTCCAAGCTATGACGTATATGCTATTTTACTTTCAATCCAATCACTACTGAACGATCCAAATATAGATAGCCCAGCAAACACAGAAGCAGCAAATACATTTATAAATGATGAGACAGCATATAAAAATAATGTTAGAGAAAGTGTAGAAAAGAGTTGGATGGAGATCGAATTATAAATATAAAGCGGATAAGATAAATTATAAGCAATAAAATAATATTTTGTATAAAAAATTTAATTTTTTTATATTTTAGCTAAATCATCCTGCATGATTAAAAATAAAATTTGCTTCAGTTATCCAAAAAAATATTTAATAAAAGTATACTTTATTTGATAATTTGAATTTTATCATTTACTTCGTCTGAGTTTAATATTCTCATATATAAAACAGATTTGCTCATATTTTTTACTTTTTTCTAAACAATTTGCTATCCATCTTTTTTAAGTATTTGAGATTGCGATAATCGAGAATTATTTCATGAAATAAAAATATCAAATGATTTTTGTAAAATAACCATCAATAAAGCGAATAATATGATAAAAACCAATAACAAATCGGTCATTTGATGTGAAATACATTTACAATAATATCAATATTTAAATATGATATACAAGCTTCATTTTTATCTATTTTTCACAATTTGATAATCTATGACCACAATATAGAAGCTCTTTTTATGTGTGATATTAAAGTTTTACATCCATCGCGTCTAATGGCCAATTAAGACAATCGTGGGGTATTTATGCCACTGTTATAGTCTTTGTAATATCAGATCAATCTTACAAGTAGAGCAGGGAATATGTGGCCCAGTGCTTTTAGTATTAATATTTGTATCGAGCCATGCAGCTGGCTTACCCAGAATCACCTATATGATAAATATAAGCCAAACATCTGCTGATATCCTTGTATTATCTCGACGCAAGCCTGTTTTTAACTAGCGTCATTTTTATCTACAAATACGCTTCTTTTGCTATAGATATAGCTCAAAATGTTTTCATGAATCATAAAAAACGTGTGTTTATAAATATGCAAAGCTCGATGACTTTTTAGCTATTTCCAATTTCTCCCACATTTTTAGAAATAAAAAAGAAAATTGAGCAAATGGCGGCATTAAACATACGCAAACAAGTAAACTGTTTAATATATAAATTTTAAGGATAAATATATATGCTTATTATTAAAAAGCCACTAATAAGTATTCATCTTAATCAGACGTTGATTCGCCAGACAAATGACATTATATAGCAATATTCCATATTTAATATTAATAATACTTTTGATTACAAAGAATTATACAACAATTGAATGATTATTCCATTTATTAAAATATACTAAATATAAATAATTAAGTCGGAACTCTGATTTATTATTATAAATACACGAAATATCAAAAATAAACTTAGCTACTTTTTTGAATATTTACAAAACATTTATATATTGTCTTCTTAAAATGTGTCTGAATTGCATCATCATATATATCAATCCAGACTTCTATAAACGAAAATTCAATTGCTAATTTATTTAGATTTATACTAGCTTAAGAATACAATAATTTTAGTTGCATTTTTATGGTACTAAAATATAAGTTATACATAGGATGACTTCGAATGGTATTGTAAGTAACAATAACATAATTTTCTATTCAATATAATAAATAAGAAATATTTCGTATAGAAAATTATTTTTATTAAATGTATGTTTATTATAATTTTATTTAGTTTCTTAGACTATCCCATTTTATTTCTTTTCATTTTTTAATATAAAAACCAAATATGATAATAAACCGCAAAATGCTATCAATCCAGTAACCAAAAAAAGACCACGGAGTTGAGAATTTTGGTAAAGTATCCATTTAGAATCAAGAAATAAAAATGCTATTGAGCCAGAAATAAAAGATCCCAATCCGTTATAACAGCCACTTGCTATACCCTGTGCTAAGGATCGGTTATCGGCATTAGATTTTTCATTATAGCTCCGTGGCGAGCCATAATAAAAAAAGGTTGAAAACACGGCTTTTATAATTTCCATAGCAACCCAAAAAAATATACTATACTCATTAAACCATTCAATATCTATAAGTGCCAAAAGAAGCGGGCGCAAAACGCCTGAAACAAGACCCAACCCCAAAATGGCTTTATATCCGATCAAACCTTCTAAATATGGTGTCATATATAGCAAAGAAACTTCGGGTATCAACCTCAATATCAAAAAAAATCGTGTTTTTTCTTCCGACACTTTATTATTCATTTGAAATTTAGTCAAATATGTCTCAACAGCACAGCGTGGAATACCTTGTGTAATACTCATTATAATCAGTAATATTATATCAAATGTAAAAAATGTTTTTATACTAGAATAATTTAAATTGATATCTGAACATCGGCTTTTAAACTTTTCAGTAGTGTTAAATTTACCTTTAGATACTTGAGTGTATAAAATCCAATATGTAAGTATTGTAATAATGCCATATAATCCTGTGCCTGTATAATTATATAAATTATCGTTTCGTTTTCCAAATACATATCTCATAAAAAGCTGTGTGGCATGTGCTATTAAGCTTCCTATAGGTATTCCAATGCGTATTTTTCCATAATATTTTTTTATATTTTCTTTCGATCCAAGTATTTCTAAAAGTATATATTCTGTTATAGGATAGCATCCAGAAAGAAAGAAATTAAGAAGAAAAAAATATATAACAGTCCAAAAATTCAATCCATAGGCTTTCATAAAGTCAGGAGCACATTCTAGTAATATGAAAAAAATAAAATATCCTGATAGGCATATGCTCCCGATAATAAATCCTCGTCCTGTTCTATCAGCAAGATTTGTCCAAAAAAATGCTCCAAAAAATTTGATAATCCCAAACATATCAAATAAACCGAATTCCGAAAGACTAACATTAATGGTTTTATTTGCTATCGGCTCCCTATAATTGTGAGCCGTATATATTGTGGCAGTTAAAAATAAATATATAGTACCATATAATATGATAAATTTATGTTTCATATAATTTACGGGGAAGTAAGATTTAACTATTTATATAATAAATAATAGCGGTAATTTTTATTTATCATTTAAAGTAAAAATAATAAACATATTTATTATATTCAATCTTACACAAAATTTAATACCTCCAAATGGTATTAAATTAATACATAATGTAAATTTGATTATTTATAGAATTAAATATACTAGGAGCTTGGATCTGATGTTATTTATTTAATTATATGAGTTTAGAATATTACGATATCGCTTCAATTTTTTAGTAATATACGTTTTTAAAGTTGATTTTAGAGCAATTGAGTTTTGCACACTTATATGTATGCATTTATTGTCAAATTGACGAATAATGAAAATATTTTTAGAACAAAGAAATTAAATTTTTAAAAATGATATATTATTAAAAACAGACATGCGCATAGATAAATTAAAAAGTAAGCAATACTTTGTTTATATGTTGGTAATACCAAGTGGGCTAGTTTAATTACTTGATATACTTTCTTGCTTGTTAATTAATCTATGCCGATAGAAGGTAATACAGTGGTTTGTATAAACAATAAAAAATGAGTATCTTGATTTAAGAAGTTGGATGCCACTAAGTAAATAATTTTATTTTGGACATAAGAAATTTTTGTAATCGTAATACAAAATTATCAAATTGTTAAAGACTTTGTATGAAAATTAAAAAGTATGTTTCATTAGATTGTTTATTTCGTAGATCTCGTCAAAACCCAATATATTATGACTATAAAAAATCAAATTGTTTATAAATTTTTAAAAATATTTCTTCATATTTTCGCTTGGTGCAGTCAATCATGCTATTTCTGAATTATAATTATACTCAATATAGTATTTTTAATTTTTTCTAAAAACGAGTTCTTTTATTTATATTTGAAGTTATTGCTTTGTTTTATTTTCTTATTTGCGTAATTATTCATTAGACTACCATTTCCAAGTATCTTTATTGCTTCTTTAATTCTAATATTTGTACCCATTACATTCTGCTTAAACTCTAGAGAGATAATTTATGAAGTACTATTTTATACGGTATATTGGATATGCACCTCAATAGATAGTATAATGTCGAGCTCTTTATGCAATCTTTGTGGAACTTCGCACTATTCCACCTATGCCATAAACAAAATATAATCCTTAGTTTTAGTTTTTTAAAAAGAAATATTAAAATTGATATAAATAAAACAAAGGCTTTTAATATTTTACAAAGATATGAAATTCAAGAACTATTTATTTAATATAATAATAGGGATTAAATATATAGCATATATGCTGTAAAAACACGTTTTATTTATTTATAATATTATTTTTATTTAATTAATCAATTTCCATATTTATGACGTTCTCCTTTATTTTAATTTAATTAGCCAAATGACAGATTAACCCCCACATGGAAATTAAAACAGTGGTGCTGTGTGGCGTTATTTATCTATTTTTAACTGCTTCAATATACACAGCTCACAATTTCATGGAGCCTATAACAAATGAAGCTACCGGTGGGTCGCTTTCTCAATTTGGATTATTTGATATGTTTGGAATTGTAAAATTTTTTGGTGCTTTTTTTTGGACAAATCTTGCCGATAGGACGAAAGGAGGAACTATTATTGGAAGTATATGCTTAATTGGATATTCCCTTTTTTTCACTTTATTGGGATATGCTCCAGACTTTATGAAAGCTCGGGGATTGAATTTATGGACTGTCTTATATTTTTTTTGTCTTAATTTTTTTTTGTCTGGTTGCTATCCGATTGCTGAATATCTTTTTCTAGAAGTACTTGAATCAACTGAAAATATACAGAAATATTATGGCAAGATACGTATTGGATTTCCTATAGGAAGTATTATAGCGCACGGTACGCAAATTCTATTAAAGGAAATTTTGGGGGACCGAAAAGATAATTTATATAATTATGTGGCGACAGGAGTATATGCTGCAATGGCAACATGCATGTATTTCCTTTTACATATCCAAATTCAACAAAGGGATAAAAAGTCGAACTCAAAAGTCAAAACTAAATACACGGACATTCAGATAAATTATTCAGCCATAAAAAAGTTATTTACATTTGATATAATATTATTAATGTTGATGAGTATTTTACAAGGTATACCACGATCCTCTGTTGCAACATATCTAACGGAGTATCAAAAACAAAACAAGGTTACTAAATCAAAGGCACGAGTGCTTCTAATGATAAGATTGATACCAGAAGTTTCTATGCTTTATTTGATTTCTTATTTTGAAAAATTTATAGGATATAAAATTCTTTTGGGGATAGGGCTTATATTAGGTACGTTAAGACCTTTTCTTTTGGGTTTTGTGGATATTAAATGGTTTAATGGATATGATGGAGGTTTTTGGATTATGATGGAAATTATTAAGGCTGTATTTTCAGCTTTTTTTGGTTATTCTTCTTCGCGATGCTATAAAGAAAAATCTAATGAAACTAATTGTTCTTTAGCTCAAGGTGTTGCGAGTGGTTGTTATAATGGAATGGGTGCGTTTATTTCTGGTTTTATAGCATTTTTCTTTCTTGATTCTAGATGGATTTATTATCAGGGCTCTCAGCTTCGTGGCTTTTTTTTAATTACTGCTTTGTTAGCGTTTTGTGGTTTATTGCCATATTTGTTATTTATTATAAAAAATAGGAGAAAAGGCAAATTCACTATAACCGATGCTAAACAGAATGAAGAATAAATAATTTTAGTGAATATGTTTATAATTTAAATGTATGTCGCCATTCATTAAATATGAATGCATTTATTTCAGGGTTAATGCTATGTTATTCTTGTCTTTCTTATTTATGATCTGCGGTTGGCATCCAGTGGCACTCGCTTCCCCAAATATTTTCCACAGCATTTTTTACTCGATTTCTTACATTCATGTCATCTCAATGCTTCTTCTATACTCAAGTGATATGGTTTCTAGCGTTTTTTTCAGTGCCGTCAATCATAAATATATCCTCTATCGTAGTAATTATATTTAATTCTTTTAAATAACCTCTGTAATACTTGGTTACCACACCATTCCACGTTATAACATAAGGTATTATTTTAGTTTTTGCTTTGTATAGCAAGCCTAATTTATTCGCAAAGAGGTCGTATTTCTTCTTCTTCTCTGTTTCAACAGTCTGGAGATTATCTTAGCTCGTTATACCAACTTTAATTAATATTATTTCATTCTCCTTCTTATCGTAAATAAATATATCTGATCTATTATTTTTTATCAGGATATCAGTCCTTATCCTTGTTTTGACCCGAATTTCGGCCCTTTCATTTTCCATGACTTCCTGGACTGAATGAGTTCGTAGTTTTTTTGATTTTTTAAAGCCGTACTTATTCGCAAATAGAAGGTGAATACATCTAATTACCTCATTATGCTTTCGCGTATAGTCATGGCCAAGCATTTGATCACAACCTGCTGCTAGGTGTTCGATCACCTTTTTGGCTTTACCACAATGCTGGCATTATAAAGCATCGTTTCTCCAAAAAACGTTTTTATCTTGGATATAAAAATAAATTCCTTCAACACGAGGATCAATATTCCCATATTTTATCCAAGTATAAAAGTCTTTTAAACTGACAAGCTCATCTGAGCGGGCTCTATATAACTTTTCATGGAAAATTTTCTTATTAATTTCGTCATAAAGGAGCTTACGCTAAGCATTCAAAAGACTCATAGCAGAAACTTATGTCAGAAAGTATTTTAAAATGAGGTATTGGTATATAAGAGAGAGGTGAATCTTGTTTTGCTTTTCAATTTTCGGATCGCTGCTTGCATTAATGAAATATTTTTATATTTGTTCAGCGTGTCCAGTAATTGAAAAAACATATACTCACTTTTCAGCTCTGCAGAATGGAGACCTCTTCCCATTTCTGTTCGGGGAAGATATAACCTCTCTTTACACCCAGGCTTTAAGTGGGCTTTTAGAAATTAAAAATATAAAAACAGAACCCACCTTAAAATTGAACCCAATCAGCATGCAGGCAGTACGCTTTTGATTGGAATGTCTTTAGTAAAGGGACTCTGGTAAGTCAGATGCACAGTTTTATAAAGATATTTACACCAGGATAATGAAAATATCCTGGTTTTTTCACCAAAAATATCGAGCTAGAGGTATCATGACTTATTTGAAAAATTGTTCTGGATTAGATAGACATGAATATCCGATTAGAAAGAAGTGTTTTATTTGAAACAGTCGCCGCAGTAGATCAAGAATAAATGCTATTGGGGTATTCATAATTTATTCAAAGAATTTAATGTTCATTTTTATTCGAAAATAAATGGAAAATTTTATGGATTTAACAGAAAAATAAAATACAAAAAATATTAAGTTTGTTTGTAAATTGAACATATTTTAATCCAATTTAAAGAAAAACATGAATAAATATTTAATCCAATACATTTGTGAATATAATTTCCGATGATTATATTTGATTCTTAAATAAATTATATTTAATTTTTATATGATGAGTATTTAAAAAAAGCTTAGTTTTTTCTTTTATCAAAATATATTTTATAGTATACGACTTTTATATTGTTTTATCTTATTAATTATATATTCTTATATTTATAATTGTCTTTTAATTTTTCATATCTTACTTGTAATTATTGAATACAAATGAACCATCTGATTGATCTAATAATTACTTATAATTTTTCGCCCATGGAACAAAAAAATATAGTTGATGATTTATATAAAACTGTAAAAATATATTTAAAACTAGCTAAAAAGAAAAGAGCTAAATATTTAGAAGAACTTAAATTATTGGAAAATAGATCATTGAATAGTGAAGAAATTTACAATATAAAAGGTGAAAAGTGGAACAGTGTAACAAATGATGTAATGGAAGAGGACAAAAAGAAATTAGATAATGTAAGTGGAAATTTTAATGGAAACTTATATACTAAATACGATATATTTTAGAGAAATAAGTATATTAATGGTATAATTATTTATACCCCAATGAAACAGGAGTTGGAATTGAAAAAGTATGCTGAACAGCTTGAAAGGACTAATAAATTGTCAAAGCAAATTGAATTAACCCTTGGGAAAATACAATATCAACTTGATGATATTCCGTTGGATATAACAAAAAAGTTTGATAAATACATGCTCCCTAAACAGAATATTGATATGATAGTCAATTTTTATGATACTTATATTTTAGCAATGGAAAATATTGAAAAACAGAAAAGGGAGATCGACGAAATAAAGAAAAACGAAATAAAAAAACATGGGTTTTCACAGGAGCTAAGACTTATTGAGTGTTATAATGCAATAATAATAGAATTAAATAGAATAAAAAGGTATAAAAGTGTCAATATAGTCAATACATATATTTTAGAAATAGAGGATTTTTGTAAAGCCGTGCTTACTGAAATTAAAGAATCGTATTTTATAGTCGTAAATGACCTATTGAATGAAATGGAAATTAATGATGATATTTTTAAGATATCAAAGTTTTTATTGGAAAATTGTAAAAAAACTGAGCTTGAGGGAGAATATGTTAAATTATTTGTTGATAAATTCAGTAGCAAATCCCTTTCTCAGAAAAAAAATAAGTTGGTTGAAAGAATCGAAACCTTTAAAAATTTAATGCATAAAATTAAAATTATTATAGATTCATTTATTGGTCCAAATAACGTTGTGTACACTGAAATTAGAGCATTACTTATTATTGATATTAAAGATGTATTAGCAAAGGTACTAATGGATGTCGAAAACAAGTCTAGAGACAGTGATTGTGTGTTTTTAATACACCTTTGTCGAGCTATTGGCTACAAAAATGAGTTTGAATTGGATCCTTTTATAGCTGAATGCTTTAAACTAATCAATAATGCATTAATAAGTTTTGAAAGCCGTTTAGAAAAAGTAAAAAAACATGATAAGAAATTGATGGCTGAGGAGTATAATTTATTGATTGTTGATATTGTAAAAGAATTTAAAATGTTAGAATTGGTGAAAATCAATGAAAATGAGTCGCAACTCAAAAAATTTTTGAATGATTTTGAAGAAGGACAAACTTTTGAAGATTTTAAAAATAAATGGGGAACAATGTGTATTAAAAAAACATATTCATTAGCTAGGAATTTGGGGACACTTGAGAGGCATATCTATTTGTTAAACAACTTTTATGAAATCCAAAAGATTATTACTAGATATGAAGACACAGCCCTTGCTGGGATCATTGACTCATCTGCCAAATCTATCATTAAAATTTGGAATGATGAATGCAAAAAGAGAGCCGACCCTATGAATTATATAAAAAGGAATATAGATGTCCAAGGTAAATATTTTATTAATGAAGACATGAGGCCATATTTAATAGAAAAAATAGAAAGGATAGTAAAAGATGTATTAGGACATAAATATAAAAAGAAAGATTTTGCATTGGATTTGCTATTTTCTGGGATATAAAAAGCATTTACTCAATAAATTGTAAATTCAAATTTGATTTATATTAGTTTACTTGCATAAGATTATTAGCATTTATGCAATTTTTATGTTTAATTTAAACGGAAATTCATCGCTAATATTTCGTATAAAAAATTTTGTATAAAAAGAATTATTCAAAAACTATTTTAGAATTGTTTTCTTTAATATATAATCATTCATAAAGATAATATTTAAACCAACTTAAGTAAAAAAAATACGCTCCTTTTTAAATACTCCTCATATAAAAATTAAATATGTTTTATTCGGCAAACAAATATAATCATCGGAAATTATATTCACAAATGTATTGGATTAAATATTTATTCATTTTTTTTCTTTAAATTGGATTAAATCATGTTCAATTTACAAATAAACTTAATATTTTTTGTATTTTATTTTTCTGTTAAATCCATAAAATTTTCCATTTATTTTCGAATAAGAATGAACATTAAATTCTTTGAATAAATTATGAATACCCCAATAGCATTTATTATTCGATTTCTTAATACAGCATTATAAGCATTGACTTGATTTAGCAATATATCGTTTCTATTTTTAAATTTGCAGTGAACGATTCCTTGGTTTTACTTATGGTCCATTCTGTATCCTAAATTTTTGTATTATTTTATCACTATTTTTCTTAAAAAATAAATCTAATCAACCTAGTTACTTAAATAATCATCAGCTTCTTTGCATATATTTATTATTAATAAATTCTATAAAAATTCATTAATATAATTGTAATCTGAGGCAAAAAAAGTTTCTAATTGACGAAAAAACCAAATTTATCATATTTGACAATTGAATTTAATGGCTCTAAAACACTATAAATGCTATAAATATTGTCTTTAATTTTTATGTAAATATTGTCTCGTTATAGCTTTTTATCTGAAAAATAATTGACAGTCTATTTATAATTTTTATTACGAAAAAACTTACTTTCTGTTTTCGAATGGTTTAATTTTTTCGATGACTGTTTAAAAAAAAATTCAATTTCTCTCTTTCCCTAAATTTTTATAAAACAATTTTATATGGCGTATTTAAATGGTTATTGAGTTTGAATAGTTGAATTATACAAAATAATATTTTTTCAATTTATTTATTTAATATTTTTTGCCCCAGATGGTTGAGGTTATGACAGGTACAACAATAATAGCTGTAAGCTATGAAGAGGGTGTAATAATAGGGTGTGATACACGAACATCGGTTGGTGATTATGTTGCAAACCGATTAACAAACAAATTATACAAATTATCAGACAGAATATATTGCTGTAGATCTGGAAGTGCTGCAGACACCCAAATAGTAGCCCGTATTATATCCAGTAATCTAAAATACCATTCTTACATAGAAGAATCGTTGCCTACAGTTAAACGAGTTGCTACAATGGGAAAGAAATTAATCTACAAATACCCACAGCTATTAGCTGGCTTAATTATAGCAGGATATGATGAAAAAGAGGGTGGATGTATTTATAGCATTAATCTTGGCGGTACTATAGTTAAGCAAGAATGGACGATTGGAGGATCGGGATCAAGGTTCCTTTATGGATATTGTGATGCTAATTGGAGACCGAATATGACAAAGGATGAGAAATTCGAATTCGTAAAAAAAGCGGTTTCACTTGCTATAAGTAGAGATAGCTACTCTGGTGGGTGCATTAGGATGGCCATTATTTCTAAGGATAATGTTGAGAAATTTTATTTTCCCGGAAATGAAATATAAAATGTATGTTTATGTTGATAATAGTAATGCTCTAATTGAAGAAGTTTATAATAAATAGTATTTTATACTTTTTTATCCACTCAATTAATATTTTAATAGATATAAAAATAATATCATATTAATTAAACTAAAAATACATTTTAAGACTGCTATTTGATTCATTCTTAAAAAGTATGTTCATTTGTTCTATTAGCATTATCTATATTAAAATATTAGCTATTGTAAAAATCATCTCATGTTTATATGCATCCTTTAATTACGTAACATAGAATGCTAATCCAACAAAGTAAATTCAATTCTATCAAAAAACAATAATAGATTATTAATTACATAAAATTTGTGCTTAATTACTTAACACTGAAAAGAAATATTCAATTTATAAAATTCTAATAATTAGCAAATTAAAATAAGTAAATAAACAGTAGCAATGCTAATATAGGGGTGCATAAAAAGCATAATTTTATTAAAAAAGAGATTATAATAAGTATCAAATGTTGTTAAAAATAGTAAATAAAATTTTATTTTACATGGAATTTGATATTCATGGTCGAAAGTTTTAAAGTAAACGTCGCGAATATAATAAAAAGGACTATTTGGAGCAAGGATAGAATGTATATCTTATTAAAAGTTTAGCAGGTGAAGAAATGAACATCACATAATCAAATTTTGTGAAATTGGATTGTTAAGTATACTGCGAAATTCACAGGAATATATCAAAAGAGATGAAATATGTAAGATGTGTAATACATAGAGTTTATTTGTTATAAACCGCTTGTTTTTTATTTATTCAATAAATATTTATTTCCTTAAAGAGTTAAAGTGCACAAAAAGAATTACTGTACGACACAATATTAATAAAAGGCACACGAAGGCTGTAGAACACAATTAAATAAGTTGGAAAATATAAAAATAGCAATACTTAGTTGTTTTACTAAAACAACGATATATGTGCAAAAGTATTGTATTAGTATTTTTTAAATAGAAATTTACTAATGATAATAGTGGCTTCAAGTGTCAAGATTGTAATCAAGCAAAATAAAATAATCTGTCATTTTCAACCGGATGTGATAGAATGCTTAGACATGATTAATACAAATGCATAAAAAGTATTGAAATGTATTCTTTTTCTTATCAATAAATAAATTTAGTTTTAAAATAACAAAAAATTCACGCACTCCAATTTAACTATAAAAAACGAATTGGATAAGATAAGCGTAGACATAAGATAATGATTGATATTCTAGTACAATGGAATTGACTAAACATATTTATTTATGGAAAAAGAAACAATAAAATTATTATGATTAAAGTAGAAATTACGGGTCAGATATACAAATTCTTGAAATCGAGAAGAAGAGAAAATAATATTTACTTTTTAATGAATTCTGCCCATTTTATAAGAAAAAAAAATAAAATAATTTTATATGTTTGGCCTCGAATGGCATGATAACTAAATCTTGCGAGCTTAATGATAAATTTTGATATAACACCCTATAGTATATCCGATCCATTATAATGAAAATAACTTTCAAAGCATCAACTTTAGCAATAGGAAGCATTGAGAGCGTAGTAGAAATAAAAGATATTATTTAGGTTACAGTGGGAGGAATGAGAGATAAGAAAATATCGAGTGTTTGTATAGATAATAAAAAAGAAAGAAAGGATTAGCATAGTATTAGCTTTTTAAATTAAATAAATATTTCATTTTATAGGCATTGTATTTTTTATATTAAATAATTATAATGATTAGATATTGTCGATGCTACAGTGAAAGATTAGTGGATAAAGTAAAGCCGAATTAATACGTCACAAAATGTTTCTAAAGATTGTTTTACTTTCATACCATTATATATGCATATCCTATACCTAAGTGATATAGTTTTGGGTGTTTCTTCAGTAACTGATTGGATATGCATGGTGCCATATTTAATAAATAACTTCTATGATATATGTTTATCAACCGTCCCATGTCATAATTTATGTAATTATTTTAGTCTTTGCCTTATATAGCAGTTTGAATTCATTTGCTAAAAAGTTGTATTTCCATTTTTTCTTGGTTTCTACGATCTGACTATTATATCAATTTCAACAAAAATAAATCCAAACTTTTTTTATCATAAAAACATATTTTATTTGTTGTCATTTACTAAAGTACAAGTCTTTGTTTTATGCTGAGTATAATTTTTGCTATTTTCTTATTTATAAAATTCTAAGCCAAATGAATTCGAAGTTTTTTGGTTTATAAAGTCGTATTTATCAATTAATAAAATGTGGCCACTTTAGTACCTTATTTTGCCTTAATATAACCATGACTAAGCATTTAATTACAACCTTGTCAGATAATCTATCTATTTCGCAATTATAGCGCATTATTAGCATTGCAAACCATCTTCATTTAAAAAGAATTTCTGTCTCGGATGTAGCAATAATTTATTTCACCGTGGTCACCATCATTAATAATATGCATAGATAAAGTGATCGATACCACAATATTACTTGAGCTATCATATATGATTTTTCATGTAGTTTCCTTTTAAACTTTGAGCTATACCCGTTAAACCTTCAGCAAACTTTTCACATAAACATATTTTAGCTCGCATTTAACGACGGAATTTAGTGTATAAAAAGATAAGTTCTGTTATGATTTTTGATTTTCAGGGACAATTATTTTATATTTATTCAGGGATTCCCATAACTGTAAAACCATAAACTAACTAACCTTTTTAATCTATAAATAATACCTTTTTTTGTTTAAAGTAATAACCTCTCTTTGTACATAGACTTTCTGTGAATTTTATGATTAAAATAAATTTTCTGGATTCTATGATAAGCGTATAATAGTTGAATCGTTCTAGGATTAGTAATCATATGTGTGAAATTAAATAATAATAATTTTAAAGTTTTATTTATGTTATTAATTTGTTTGCCAGTTTAAAAATACTTTTTATAAAAATTAGAAAATGCAAAATGCAAAAATTTCTTTATAAAGATTTTTATTTTATTTGCACAGTTCTCTATTGTTTTTATATGTTCAAATATTGGTATGTTATTTTACGAATAATTTGATATAACTTAGCTACTACTTGTTGTATCATTTATTCTTGTTGCTACGCAAATTATGTGTCTCAACATTTCTGTAAAGATTATTAGTAACGTATTTTCGGCACTCTGATCGATTCTCTACCTTGATAAACTTGTAACTTTTTGTTACTTTATATAAATTTTATTACATGTCACCACTACAATATAAATGGCATAATATGCAATATAGTTTTATATTTATACTATATAACGACATCGTTGTTAAGAATATCGTATTTATTAGATTTCTCCTGTTATACTTGCTAAATATTTTATTGAACTGTAATATCAAATCTAAGGGTCTATTTTCTGGTTTTTAAATCATTAATAAATGCCTGGTTTATTATTGGTCATTTTGATATATGTGTATATTTTAGTATCCACGTTTATTTTTTAACTTTCTTTTCTCCTGATTTCTTGTTCACTTTGAAACGTACTTTCATTAATTTTTTGTAACTATGGTCGATAGATGATAAAATATATACGCTTTGTTTATTATATCGTCTCATATGAGTGTGTTTGAGTATTTTATTGCAAAATAATCATCAGTTTTATCAGCTTTACACAATGTTTAGGAATAAAATATTTTCTGTAGAGCATATATCTGTTTCGAAAATATAAAAAGGCATCTTTCTTCTTGGCTGAATGCTTCTATGTTTCAAATAGCTAAACTTTTATCTATATCGATGGACTGTCTTTACCCAATAAATTATGGTATGATTTGCTTATTGCTTCTTGTACAACTCCTTCTTCCAAGCTTTTTATGAATTATTTTTGATAACGTAGTCTGAACTATATTTTAAAACACAGTTTTATCAAAGCCAGGTGGGTTAGTTGTCATTCTCAGCTTTAACTAGTTATATTTAACTGATTAATATGTTTTTCAGCAATTCTCTTAATTTACAAGCATATAATCTAATTTTATATCTGGTTGTTAATAGATGGTTTTCTGTATAAAATTTAAAATTTTGAATTGAATGATTTCTATTATTATGGCCAATACGACAATAAATTATAAAAGTTTCGTGTTCACTGATTACTTTACACGAATTGATATTTGATTAGTCTTGCAAATTTTTATTTAAACCATTCTTTTTAAATTAACCACTAGTAATCATTGTTATTCAATTATGTTTTCTCATATTGAAATGTTTTCAGATTCTATAAGTATATGGTGTTAAGAATGTATTTAAGCATAATTGGTGATTCTTTTATAAAAATAATAAAAAGCTGTTTTATTAATAAGTGATTGTAAATAATATTATATTAATAATCAGCCTTTATCCGAAACGGCATTGAACTAGGACGAGAACTTACAGTAGTTTTGGGTGTCAGAAGCTGATGGGCAAGTTCATACTTGGAATTCAAGTCAAAACTGTTTATTTATGTGTGTGTTTTGTATATAGCCAACTTACCAATTTTCTTCATTCCTCCTCAGAGGTGGGAGTTTTAGAGGTTGGTTAAAAAGACATCAAATTTCATACATTTATTAATTAATGCATCCACTGCCAAATTGACAACTCACAAGAATATCCTGAACTCTATCCAGAGCAAAGGTGGCACATCTGGATAAACGAAAGAATATGAACACATAAAAGCATACTTCACGCATAGAATAAGCCAAGGCAACACGCAGAAGTCCCGCTTATATTGAAATGTTTGCAGTAAGAGGTTATCGGGTAAGTCAGCTGCACGGTTTTATGTGGACGATTACAGGTGACACTAAGATGATAAAAGTGATTTAGTCTGATTCCAAAAAAATTCTGCGATACAAGTACCTTATCTTGCTTGCAAGGTCGATCCGGCTCAGATAGACAGTATGGGCTGCGACCAACAGATAACTACCTAAGGGGAAAAGATTGTCTCAATTGAGACAGTTGCTACACTGTTTCAAGAACCTCACAGATTATTCCACATATAAAAAGAGCTTCTAGAGTATAGCCAAGGATCTTAACGTGTCAAAGATCTTGTTTAAGTAAAGGTTTAAATAAAGGGTCATTTTTATATATTTTATGATATGATGTATATTTATATAAAATCAAAAAGATTTAACAATTGTATATAATTTATGCAATACTTTCCTTTTATATAATCATAATATTATATAGCTCTGAGTATTTCTCTGATTATAAGAAAGTATTATCCCGAAAACTTAAATTTTTGTGGTGGATAAATCTAAAGACGTAAGTAATAAATATAGATATATAATTAAATTATAATATATTCAAAATTATGATATCTAAATTATTATTATAATCGTATTCCCATTCTAATGCAAAATAAAAGTATAAATAGTTAATCATTGCAAAAAAGTGTATTTATTAAATACAGAATCACGCACAATATATGAAATCAATGATGAATATGACTATATGAACTAAAAAATAAATAGGGAATCATTGAAAAATATTTACGAGTATTAAAAGCAATTCACTATAAATAATCGTATATTTTATAATAAACCTAAACAATTTTCATAAATTAATAATCTAAAATTTTTCGGTATATAAATTGATTGTAATTTATTAATAGAATGCCACAATTTTATTACTTTTATAAGTAGAGTTTGTTGTTAATTAATTTATGCCTGCTGAATATATTTCTTGTTTTGTTTATGCATCTATTATGTTTATTTTTAATCACCCTTAACTTGATTATAGATACATACCCATGAAATATGAAATTCTTGAAAAGTACCGCGCATTTATCGGAGATAATGAATTCTTTGACTCGATGATGGGAGTATCTTCTATGAAAAAGAAAAAACCAAAGATGCGAAAAAGGGGTGAAGAATATTCAGAAACCGAAGGTTTTGTTCACGAAGCATATACCTTTCAGAGTAGTCCAACCTATGTAAAAGGTGAATTACGAGATTATCAAATAGAAGGTGTTAACTGGCTTATAAATATGTATAATCAAGGCATAAATTGTATATTGGCAGACGAGATGGGCCTTGGGAAGACTCTTCAAACCATCACATTTATAGGGTATTTAAAGCTATTTGAAGGTGTAAATAAGGCACATCTACTTATTGTACCCAAATCAATTCTCCATAATTGGCAATCAGAAGTCAACAAATTCATTCCAGAATTAAAAATGTTTGTTCTTCACGCACCAAAAAAAGAATTGAAAAAAACAGAACAAGAAATGAAAAAAAGTAGATTTGATGTTTGTATTACTACTTTCGAAATGTGCCTTTCAGCTACAAATATTTTGAAAAAGATAAAATGGTCTTATATAATCATTGATGAAGCTCATAGACTTAAAAATGAAAGTTCTATGCTTAGCAAGGTTGTAAGGTTATTTGAATCTGATCATAGGCTTCTTCTCACAGGAACTCCTCTTCAAAATAATGTTCATGAACTATGGGCGCTTTTAAACTTTTTAGTTCCTGAGCTTTTTATAAATGCAGATAGATTTGAATCATGGATTATGAATGTTGATCATCAAAATGAAGAGGCGGTATCAAAATTAAGAAATATTTTACAAGCATTCTTTTTGAGAAGAGAAAAGAGCGATGTTGAGCTAACATTGCTTCCAAAAATCACAATCAATTTGTACGCTGAACTTTCTAAAATGCAGAGGGAATGGTATAAAAGTATTCTTGAAAAAGATTTGACCCCTATATTAGGAAAAAACGAAACAAAATCTGTCTTAATGAACATTGTTTGTCAGCTTAGAAAATGTTGCAATCATCCCTATCTTTTCGAGGGGGCTGAACCCGGACCTCCTTTTACGACAGATGTTCATTTAATCGAGAATAGCGGAAAATTAAAATTGCTGGATAAACTTTTAGCAAATTTAAAAATTAAAGGTTCGAGAGTACTCATTTTCAGTCAAATGTCTCGAATGGTTGATATTTTAGAAGATTATTGCATATTTAAGGAATATGAATACTGCAGATTAGATGGCTCTGTATCCACTAATGAAAGAACAGAGGCAATAAATGAGTTCAATAGAGAAGGAAGTGATAAGTTTATATTTTTATTAACAACTCGTGCTGGTGGATTGGGAATAAATTTAGCTACTGCTGATGTAGTAGTACTTTATGATACAGATTGGAATCCGCGAATGGATTTGCAAGCACAAGACCGTGCTCATAGAATCGGTCAAAAAAAGCAAGTTTATGTTTTTCGATTGGTAAGCGAAAATACAATAGAAGAAAGAATAGTGCAACGTTCTCTTCAAAAGTTAAAATTAGACGAAGTGTTAGTAAAACGTGACAGTAAAGTAGATACAACCATTGATTCAAAAGATTTATTAGATATTCTTGCAGCTGGGATTGATGAAATCTATGATGAAAAAGTAGAAGTAAAAGAAAAGTCTATAGAAGAGATTATCGCAAGAAGTGAGGAAAAAACAAGAGAGTTAAATATGAAATTAGAAAATATCAAATTGAATGAAAACCAGAGCATTGATTTATATAAATGGGAGGGTGAAGACTACAAAACCAGACCTAAATTTGATGCGTTATTGAGAAATCGTCCAGGAAATAGGAGTACTCGGATGGATTCTAGTCATAGATTAGCAAGACCTAAAGTATATTTACTTCCAGATTATCAATTTTTCCCTCGTGAATTACATCAAATCCAAGAAGATGAAAATCGTTCTTGGAATAAAATACTTGATCAAAAAATGGAAGAAAAGAAGCTTTTATTATACAAACAAGGTTTTATTAATTGGACCAAAAAAGATTATATGTCTTACATAAAAGCTTGTGAAAAATATGGGAAAGACAATGAAGATAAAATAGTAGAAGCTATGAATAATAAAGATGAAGACGAAGTAAGAAACTACCACAAAGTATTTTGGGAGCGAGTTGATGAATTAACAGATGCTGAGAAAATAATATCCATGATTAAAAGAAGAGAAGAAAAGAATAAAAAGCAAATGAAAATTAAAGAAATACTTTCTAAGTTATTTTGTGATGACAATTGGAAGGATATTAAAATTTCTTATACGACTTCAACTAAATCCAAACAATTTTCTGACTTAGCTGATAAATATTTATTATTTAAATATTATCAATTTATTGATAGTTCTGAATGCTATCAAATAGTTAAGAATGAAATAAGACAATCAAGGAAGTTTATGTATGATTTTTATATTCAGACTCGTTCAATAACAGAAATACAAAAAAGAATTAATGTTTTGGCACAAAATATACTCAAAATACATGAAAGTAATAATAAATAAATTTAGTATAATAAATGAAATAATTTTATAATAATGTTTAAATCTTAGATATAAAATGTTATCATTCTAAATTAAATGTATTTAAAAATTGAGATCCAATTATCATACCATATTCTATTTGGTAAAATAGAACTGATATGCACAATTTGACTCATAATTAATAAGTGTTATGTTATGATATTACTTATTTTTGATTTAAATTTATGAGGTATTATTGAATACTATTTATCTCTTTTTTTATCATTTATAAGTCGTATTCAGTATAACTTGTTTCTCTTCACAGCTTTTTTATTTTATTTCTTACTTTGATACCATCATCTATACTTCTCCTATACTCAAATAATATAGTTTTAAATGTTTTTTTTCTGTACTACCGATTGTATATGTTTATATTGTAGAGTTATATTTAATAAATTGGCTCGTTGATTACCACTTATTTTATGTCATAAAATAAGAAATTGTTTTAGTTTTTATTTTATATTTCAGGATTAAGCATTTGTTAAAGAATCGTATTTATTTTTTATTCCCATTTTTACGATCAGGAAATTATCTTGGCTTGTTATGTCCATCTCGATCAAAATTATTTCATTTTACATCTATCATATATTTGTATATCAGTCCATTGTTCTTTACTAGGATGTCGGTGATTCTCCTTGTCTCAATCCGGGTTTTAACTCGGTTATTTTCAATAACTATCTGTATCGTATGAGATAATAGTTTTTTAACTTTATAGAGTTATATATATCTATAATAAGAGTATTATATCTAAGCATTTCATTACGCATACAATTTAACCATGACCAAGTATTCGATCACTATTTGTTTCCAGATGGTCAATCAATTTTTTAGCTTTATGCGAGGTTGGCATTGTAAAGCATAATTAATTTAAATAAAATATTAATGAAAATACAAGGCTTCGACTAGCAGCTGTATAAGTATTTAAGGAGAAAAGATAGACACAACTGAGACAACCCGATTACGAACCTTACAAATGATTTCATATATCACCTTCTAGAGTATAGCTAGGCAATCTTAAATCGTGAAAGATCTTGTTTAAATAAAGCGAATTCCAAATAAAAATACAAAATTCATTTATCAAAAATAAAATAATTGAATTCAATCATTTATGGGTTTTAAATTTAGCAAAATTACACATTATTATACTAAAAATTTTTAAATGATATCAAGCTTAAACCATTTTTAGAATAATAGTTTTCGAAATACTTAAAATATATATCTTAGAAATAATATATTTTAAGTAATGTTTAATATTTACGATTATACATAAAATTAAGTCAAGTGATGTTAACTGATTTTGCAAATAATTAAATTAATAAGTAATACGAAGATTTAACATTTGCTAGTGAATTAATATATTATTAAAAATGATGTGCTTGTTTTTATATCATATTTTTTAGAAAATGCTATATGAAACTGATTGGACAAAGTTAATCATCTTGTAGGTATTAATATATAAACTGAAAATTTGCTGAGATCTCAAAAATAATGACGCTGAGTATAATACGATATAAAGAGAACATATAAAAGAGCTTTTTTTATGAGCAAAATGTATATTTAAGCTTTTTAAAAACGGTAGATAAAAGTAATAAATATTATTATATAACTGATAAGAAATTACGCATCTGAGAACACAGCAATTTATGATGATGCATGGAAAGTATATATTTATAATAAGTAATAGTGTATAAGCACAGATAAGTAAAACACAGGAAAACATTAAAGTTTGGATTCAACGTATTTACAATCATTTAACGAACCTGTAATGCATTTTGATATAAAAACTAAACAATAGACAATTTGTTTCTTTATATCTGCTTAATTTAAATCTAAAAACATCAAAAGTATGGAAATTTATACTTTTTTAAAAATTTAATCTTTGATTTATATAAGAAATAAAATATTAGTTTCTAATAGCTTACTGAATTAAATTTTGGTTTAGTATCAATTTACTATATAATGTTTTTTCCAAAAAAATTATAATGAAAAAAGCAACGCTTAATTACAAAATTATACTTGTTTATTATATAAATTATATTTAGTTATCCAATGAATCTAGTTTAAATATTTTATGAATAAAAAATAAAATATAATTCTGATTATAAAATACAAATAAAAATCAAATTTTATGTTATAATATGATTAATAGATATCATACATGTATTTATAGTTTAATTTTAACAATAGAATAACATATTTAATCGGTAGCATGATTTATTTCCAAGTTGGGAAAATGGTAAGAAACGTTATCAATGCGTGAAGAATAAAGCTTTTAAAAGTAATCAGTATTGGATATTTAGGACATAAAAAAGGTTTAAAGATAACTTTTTGTATAATCAAATTAAACAACAATACAAATAGATTTATAAATATATATAATACTATCAAAGTATATTAAGTGTGGAATAAGCCATATCAAAAGAAATATAAACAGAATGAGTTATAAAATAAATTTATAATTATCTATCAAACTTATAAAAATATTACTATTTTGTGATTTATGAAATTTTATACACTTTTGAAAAATTTATATACTCATTTTTAAAATGATTCTAATTTACATATTAGTTATAATATAAATAAATCTATTTTCATTTTATATATTTCAAAGTTGTTTCATTTTCCTTTTCTGTAGATAGGAATTTATAATATAATTAAAAAGCAATTAAATTTTATATACTGCTAATCACACAATATGAAATTGGTAAGCACTATTAATTTTGAACTATAATCAGAATAATCACTTTAATGAATATATTTAAACACATTTGATTAACTAAAACAATTTAATAAACGTGCAGGTTAAAAATAAAAGTAATAAGTAATATAAGTATCGGACGTGCTGTAAATTAAACCAGAAAAATAAAGATAATAATTTTTTAATATTGTATTGCTATAATAAAATATGAAATATAAAGAATGTATTAAATTTTTTCTTAAAATTATCTCTGTGGCAAAATGTGGCGTATTTTATATTTAATACGCCATGTCGAAATATCATTTGTAGATACATAATCGTAATTGGATCGGATTATATTTTATTCAATAACTAAAGTGCTATAATTCCCAATTCATCCATCGTATCCTTTAAAAATTTAGAAATCTCCACTCTCAATTGAAACTTCTTGGCTTTTGATTTATATGATTTACATCTGAGAATTAAACAGCAATTAAGTGACTTTAAATTAGTATCGCTCTCTGACTTTGCTTCCAATGAAAAAGACTCATAAAAATCATAAGAACGTTGTTTTACAAATAGAAATATTCGCATTTTGAGCTCTTTGAGTTTTTCTACATCCAATGCTGGATCCAACTCAAACTCAAAAAGAATGATTTTTTCGGGTGCACGTGTCATATTTATAAGGTTTTTTTGCCACAACTTGCTGTTAAGAAATTTTACTTTGCCTCCGTTTGCGCCAAGCAAAGAGGTACTAGATAAACCGATCTTATAAACTTTATAATCCACACCATCGACTATTACATCGTCTCCAATATCAAATGGGTGGCTGAGTAGAACCATGAAGTTGAAATATAGATCAACTGCCATTCCACTGACAAGGAAATTAAGCATCAATGCTGAACTTAAAGCCAAGGCTAGAAGATCCTTTAACGGAATACCAAAAATAATCAGATATGCCAGACAAAGAAAGGCTGACACGATTATATAAAATACATCTGCCACGATATCCACAAATCCTTTTGCAATACCAAAGTTTTTCTCGAGATTTACTCGATCCATATAGAATCCAACTATTGTGTCTCGAAATTCTTTTTTGGAAACTTCACGATCATCATTGGAATCAAAATATGAAAATGCTTGTAAGGCAATTTGAGTGTTAGGAAACATTTTGCTGAAATCTTCAAATGTGAAAACTACGCCATCCTGGCTACCTTTTCTGAACACGTCGCGTGCTAGTGTCTTGGCATCATATAATGTTTGTATTTCTGGTCCTTTTAAATACATATCCCCAACCTTATTGTCTTCTTCCATTTTTAGTTCGATATGAGATGCATTCTCATCAGTATTTTCGATATCTGAGTTGTTACAGCAAAATATATCTTGGCATTTGCATTCCTCGGTAACAGATAAACTAGATTCTGACAACTCATACCTAAAACTTTTCATAGCAGCTATTATTCTCTCCTTAGAATCCACCTCATTCATCTTTAAATATAAACTTTTTTGTAAAAAATACTCGTAAAAATATTGCATGGCGATTGCTACACCTGTAAATGATATACAAGTGAGCGTACCACTAAGAAGAAAACTTCGTATTAATTTATAGTAATCTCCTAAACCTTTTTTGAAATATTTGAGCAAATATAAATTTAATATGAACCATATACCCAAGGCTGCCCATTTATAAATAGATAGTGCCTTCTTTTCTAATTGCTCGGAGCTCATTTGCTTTATCAAATAAACTGCTCCCCGTGAAAGACCTGCAATAATAATCAGTGAACCACAATAAACAGTGATTCCAAATAGAAATATATCTAAGTCTACTCCGAAAAAAGTCGCAGTTTCATATTTAAATAAGTATCGGTAAAATAACACAACTAGTGTGATTAAAAACACATATCTAAAAACTTTTATAAGTATATCAAATAGTTTGCTAGTTGTCGATTTCCCTTTATCTGCCGGTTCAAATTCTTCGATATCAGCTTCTAATACTTCTTCATACCAATTAAAATCATCTTCTTCCATGTAAGTTGATCACCTCAAAAAGCGGTTTTAATTGAAATATGTGGCGTTGTTTTATAATTTGAAACAGGTTTTGATTATCGATCATTAATGAGAGATTATTAAAAAAGACTATTATGATAAGAAATCAAAACCAAAAATATATAAATATTAAAATTTATATTTACCTATTCATGTTTTTAGTTTTTTTATACTTTTATTTATGATAGTATAAATAATTAGCTAATTAAATAAATGATTTATTTCCTTCTAAACATATTTTAAGTGAATATGAGATATTAAACTATTTTATAGAGGTTTCACGATCTGTAATTCCTTGATCATAATAATATTTTATTAGAAGTACTTGAATAACGTTAATTGAGGCGTATCGACCTTTCAAGTAAGGCTGGGTAATGTACAATATTTTATATCTTCGGAATAAAATCATGGTGATATATATGCTTCCGCATGTGTACATGTAGAATGTAATATAAATTATAAATCAAACAATTCAGTTATTTTTAAACATTTCACTACTGAAGATGGCACAAGTTTGGGGCATAATTATAACTTTTACATAAGCTGGTACATTAAAATATGAATTAACCTTAAACCAAAACATATGCAAGGTACGGTGACACTAAAGTACAAAGTCGGGTGGTTAATGAAAGGAAGGAATGGTTTTAATATTAAGTAATTTCATATGGAAAAATTACTATGATATACCATATAAGGCAATCAATATTAATATGTGATTTCGGATAAAAAAATTAAAATTAATCAGTGTGATAACGCATCTTGTTTAGTATGGCGAGTATATAAAGGGTATGCCTATAACTATAATGTTATTTTATTTTATTTAACATCAATTATATGTGATTAATCTATATTTAAATAATAGATCCAGATGTAATTGGATAGATTAGTAAAGATATAATGATGGGATATACTTATCTATTTAGTAAATATCACAATCGTAGAACATATGATAATATTATATAACATTATCAATCTTACATAAGAAGGAAAGCATATAGTCATGCTAAGGCTTAAAGTCGAATTATTTGTAAAATAAATATATTAACAATAAGTATTACTGTTACTGTAATAATGTGCTATTGAATAAATGATTGTAAAATAAACAAATGCGAAACGTAATTGTTTTTTGTCGAATACTAAAATTCTTTTTGTGAGAAGAAGTGAATAAAATTCGCTACTTGACCATTTAAAGTACAAATAAATTTGTAGATACTTCAGATACCTTTATACGCCCATCATCTTCTGACACCCTAAGCTATTAGTAAAAACTTGTCCTAGTTCAATATTATTTCAAATACAAAATTATTAAGAAAATAATTCTATTGTAACTAGCACAGTTTGAATAAAATTTATAAAATTTGATTATTATATAAACTTTAACGTCCGAAATGACGTTAAACTAGGACGAGAATTTACTAGTAGTTTTGGGTGTCTGAAGCTGCTAGACAAGTAAAAGCTTAAGATTCAGGTTCAAAACTGTCTATCCATATGTGTGTGTTTTGTAGATGGCCAACTTACCAATTTTCTTCATTCCTCTTCAGAGGTGGGAGTTTTAGAGTTTTGTTGAAAAGCCATCAAATTTCACACATATATGGCATTTGGTTAATGCACCCATTACCAAATTGACAACTCACGAAAACATCCTGAGTTCTATCTATAGCAAAAAAAAACGCATCTGGAAAACAATGAATATAAAAACAGACACGCGCCTAGATTAAACCAAGGCAACACGCAGACGTTCCGTCTATATTGGAATTTCTGCAGTAGTGGGATTCGGGTAATTCAACTGCACGGCTCCATATGGATATTAACACTAGGATGATAAAAGTGCCCTGGTTTGATGCCAAAAGTACCAAGTTACAGGTACCATGTTTTGCAGGCAAAGGTCAATCCTGCTCCGATAGATAATATGGGCTTCGACTAACAGCGGTATGAGTACCTAAGAGGAAAAAATTGTTTAATTGAGATAGTTGCTGCAATTGGGTCAATAATCTCACAGATTATTCCATATATAAAAAGAGCCTTTAAAGTATAGCCAAGGAATTTTAAATCGTGAAAAATTTCGTTTAAATAAAGGATATTGGTTATATGTGTATATTATTAATAGAATTAATTAGTATATACCATTCTTATTTTTTTAATAGTATGTATTTATTATATTAAAGTATTGCTATTGCTTTTATGTTTTCATATTAATAGAAAGAAATTAAAATTTACTATAAAAAGATAGTTAGCATATTATCAATATAACATGATGAACATAATAATATATTAAATTATAAATTTGTTCGTATTATGCATAAATATATTTATATTTCGAAACGACCCTTATTTATTATTTTATATCTTTGCTTCTTTATGTCTATGACTTATTATAGTATAATTATACAATTTTACGATATGGGAGAAAAACTTAGTAATGCTTTGTTATTGAAAACAAGCATACAGTTTGTGAGTTAAAGGATGTTTATCTATTTATATGCGTTTTAACAATGCTAGATATCCATTTGTTTATTTTTTCTTAAGGTATTTTATTTTTATAATGAGTTAAAGATGCAATAATTCTAATACATTTGTTAATTAAGACCCTCATTGGTAAATTCATTACTTTCAAAGATATTCTAAGTTCTATCTAAGACAAAAATGTGCGCTTGGAGCATGGATATGATAGAATAAAAACAGGTACATGCCTAGTTGAATTAAACCGACCAATAGATGCCTTAATTATAATTGGAATGCTTGTATCGAGGTTACTTCATGTAAGTCATTTACATAGCTTCATATTAACACTCATGCGTAACACAGGCACTTCTGTGTCTAATAATATGTTTACAGGTTCTTTCCTTGCAAGATTTATCTTGCTATAATAAATAGTGAACCAGTGGTATGGCTTTAAAAAGAAACAAATGTTTCATTAAAAAGTTTCTACACGATGTTAATAAGATAATTCAAATATATTTTATAAAGTTAAGCCAAGGAATCATTAATTTATAAAGGACTTTTGAAATAAATAAGTTTTATTGTATGTTAATGTATCTTATATTACTTATTCATTATATATCTAAATACATTATCATGCATAAATAGTTTAAAACCATATTAAAAGTGATGGCATCATGACTTCATCACTAATATAACACTTCCATTCATCAATCATTTGCTTATTTTTAGTCATTAAATCTTATAGTCTATTTTATATATTCCCTAATAAATCAAACCTATTGGCCTACGAGTATTTATATGACTTTATAATTTTAAAATAATTAATGCATTGTAGTTTGTTGTTTATGCGATATTCAATAAATACATGAATTTGAAATTATGCATAAAATTTACAAATCACAAGCAAATAAAATTGTTTTAATGCCTAAACCTAGAAAAAGTAAAGCTCTTTTAATAGGATAACAAATTTTGAATCTATAAAAATTAAAAACAAAATTTTTTATATTAAACGATATAAATTCATATGTTGATTGTCTTTTAATAAAAAATCATCAAAAACAATGTTTAATATAAAATATAAACTTTTAAAGATAATATTAATATACTCATATGGTGTTTAAGATTAAGAAATGCAAATATTAATATGTAAACAAGTTGTTTAACTAATTTAAAACTTTTGTGATTTAGATCATAAATTCTATTTATAACCTTTTACATACTATAAAAATAATAAATATATGTGCTTGGGGTTCTAAAGTAAATGTGATTATTTGGATTTATCTTTTGAGAAAACAGATAATGAAAATTAAAATTTAAATAGGAGGTAAAAATGACAGAAGAATACATGAATCAGTCATATTAAGCTAGAAATATAATACGGAAGAATTATGAATACAGTATGAATTATATCCGTGAAATAAAAAGTTGTTTAATAAATTCATCGCTCATAATGTAATATTCTAAAGTTAAACGATAACAGATTACTGACTTGATTGTATTTTTTCAAAGACCTAAATTCTTATTTGAAATTAAATCGCTGTGAAAATTTTGTGGATTTAACAGATTAATTGATAAATGTTTAAATTATTGATTGTGTAAATAAATTATCGTTTTATTAAAATTAAAGAAACAAATTGAAAAGCATATTTAATAAATATTTGAGCAAGTATTAAATAAAGAATACGTTTTATATATAGCTAGCATTAAAAAGGTAAGATAACCTTTACTTTTCTTAAACTATCATTATACCATGAGATTTCTGATTGATATAAAGGTGATAGAGTTAATTTTATTTAAACAAAATCTTTCATAATTGAAAATCTTTAGCTATACTCTAAAGGCTCTTTTGATATATGGAATAATTTGTTATTGGCCTGTGCAGCGGAATTTCTCAATTAAGACAATATTTTTCCCTTAGGTACTCATATTGCTTATCTGGGCCGGATTGACCTTTTAAGAAAGACAGGGTATTTGTAATCTGGTACTTTTGGCATCAAAACAGTACACGTTTATTATTTTAGTGTCACTTGTAAGCGTCCATATGGAGCCGTGCAGCTGAATCACCCGGAAACCTACTACTGCAGACATTCCAATATAAGCGAAACGTCTGCGCGTTGCCATGCTTTAATCTAGGCACTTAATTTGTTTTTATATTTTCGTGATTTGTCAATTTGACGATGTGTGCATTAACTAATAAGTGTATGAAACTTGATGACTTTTAAACAAACTTCTAAAACTTTCACCTCGAGGAATGAAGAAAATTAGTAAGTTATTCAAGTACAAAAAGATAGAATGTTTAAAATTTAAATATCGGATTTGCACTTGCCCAACAGCTTCTGGCACTCAAAACAACTAATAATTTTTCGTTATATAGTTCGATGTCGTCTCGTATGACCCATCTGTTATAAATAATAAATTTAAAATTTAATTATAATTTTGTGCATTACGATATTTAATAAGCAATATATCATTTTATTTTTTTATATTATATAACCCTTTAATATAATACTTACTTCTAATATTTCTTTATATAATGTGATGCCTCAACTCACAAATAAAACTTTCTATATTTTATATAAATTCCCGGTCTTTTTCCCTCCAATTTTATTATTTAATATAAATCACACTGTATCTTTAATGATCAAACACCTTACAAAACGTAGCTCAGAGACTATAAAGGCACAGCAATGCGTATATAATTATTACATAGTCATTAAAGAGTTGGTGGAGAACAGCTTAGACGCTGAAGCCACAAATATTGAAATTTATTTTGATAAAAATGATATAATAGTGATAGACGATGGTGTTGGAATATCTGATCTTAAAAAGCTCGGCCAGGAGGGATGCACATCCAAATATGAGCAGACCAGATATGTAGTTGGTGAATCCAACGAGTATAATGAATTTACATATGGATTTAGGGGACAAGCATTGCATGCATTAAGAACTGTAGCTACTGTTGAGATCACGACTCGTGCCCAGGAATCACTTGCTACTAAAATGTGTCTTAACACAGGTAAGTGTAGTAAGTGTGCAAGAGAAAAAGGTACTACCGTTAGGATAAGTAATTTATATAAAGATTGTCCGTTAAGAAGACAAATTTTAGAAAGAGGAAAAAAAAATGAAATAATACCAATAACAATTTTATTGCGATCATACTGCTTAATATCTCCAGTAAAAATTACATGCTTTTTTGATCATCAGCCAATATTCTGTGAACAAGGAAACACACCGATTTCATTGCTTCAAAGAAGATATCCTGATCATTTCAAACCCAATTATTTATGTTTTAAAAACAATAAGATAGAATTCATATTGGGATCTAAATCATATAAAAACAAGGAATCCCAATATATTTTTTTAGATAAAAGAATGATCAAAAACACAAGAATAAGTAAAATGATAATAAATACATTTAATATGTTTTTAGAAGGTAATCCCATCTTTGTTCTTATCTTGTATGGGAGGGGTGATGTAAATCTTTCGGTGGATAAAACCGAGGTTATATTAAATGAGGAAAAGGAGATAATGAGTGCGATAAGAAATAAGATAATAGAATATTTCAATCGAATTGAACATCCGATTGAACTTAAATCTCAAAGCTCACAATTGGAATTTAAAAACAATAATATTCGATTAGAGTCAAGTTATAGTAAAAGGAATTATAAAGAAGAGAATATTATTAAAAAGGAAAATGAAGAAGAGAATATTATTAAAAAAGAGAAAAATATTATGAAAGGAAGAATTTCATTAAGAGAAATAATGCCAAATTACACATCTAACAATGATATTACACCATCATTTAACACTGATAGTAGACCAATATCTCACAGTGATGTTGTACCGCCATCATTCCCCGATATCAGACCATCAATAACTACCAATAATATATCACTCAATAATACCCCATTACCATCATCTGGCAGTAGTAACAACACATCATCATATAGCAATGATTATTCTTTATTAACACCAGTTATACAAAAAAACATACCAATAGATTATTCATCTAACATTTATTCATCACAACTAATAGAAACTGATATTGATATTCCATTATCTCAACCTGATTTTAAATTTTCGATTAAAAAAGAAGATTTCAGAAGAATGGAACTCATTGGCCAATTTAATCATGGATTTATCCTTACTCGACTAGTTAAAAATAATACAATATTTCTTATTATTGTGGATCAACATGCAGCTGATGAAATAAAAAATTATGAGATGCTGGTTAATTCATTTTCATTAAGGAGGCAAAAGCTTATAGTGCCAGTCCCATTGGAGCTCAGTCCGATAGAAAAGTTTATTATAAAGGGAAATAGGAATCTTCTTATTAGAAATGGCTATGAAGTGGATGATAACTTCCATCTTACGTCCGTGCCAATTTATAAAAACGAAATATTTACTAAAAAAGATTTCTTTTCTATCCTCGATGAGATTGATAAAGGAGAAGTTCTATGTGGGAAAATCAAGGCAATGATGGCTTCTAAAGCGTGTAGAAGTAGTGTGATGATAGGAGAGCCTTTAAATAACAAAAAGATGAAAGAGATCGTTAGTAATCTAGCCGATCTCAAAAGGCCATGGAATTGTCCACATGGGCGACCCACTTTTAAAGTATTGTATTCTCTTCCTATTGTATAAATTTGATTTATTATTAATATTATTCATCTTCCTTTTATTATTATCCCTTTATATTTTTTCTATATAATCTTCTGCTTCAACAATCATGTCATTTTTAACACTTATTTTTAAATTTACTTCTTTACTTGATTCTGTCTTCTTAATTATCTTTCTAAGTAATTCAGTTTCTATTTTTAAGCTGACTGTGTTATTACTGGGTATAGTTATAATAGACCCATTTCCTGGAAAATAAGTAGGTATATTTAAGTTATCTTGTATTTTCCTTCTTAAAGCCTTCATACGCTGCAACTCTCCATGTACTAACACGACATTTCTGGGAGAACACTGCTCTATCAATTGTAAAATTCCCATTTCATCTGCGTGCGCACTAAATGCCAAATTCTTGACAGCCATGTTAACTTCATATTCTGTACCGCCAATATCTACCTTATTAGCCCCGTTTAATATTTTTTCACCCACAGTTCCACGTACACAATATCCTGGAATAATGACAAGATTCTTGCTATCTCCACACCACTGTCGAAAAATATTGAGAGACATTCCCGAATGTAGCATTCCAGGACTAGCAAATACTACCATCGGTCCTTTTAATTCTGCATAGTGTCTTTGGTATGGCTTTATATGCTTAAAATCAAACATATTTCTTTCTAATATTTTTTCTTTTATAGTTTCATTTGTATAATTTATAAAAAGCTTATAAATCTGATTTGCTTTTTCAGTTAACCCAGCTGAGAAATACACAGGAACCTCTAAACCCATTCTTTCCCAATAGGAATCAAGAAGCAAGCATAGCTCCTGTGCCCTACCCAATGCAAATATGGGGATGAGTACCTTTCCTCCTTTATCTATGCATTCATGCACAGCATTAAGAAATTCCCTTTCCTTAGCCTTTCTACACTCCCTTATAACAGACCCATAAGTAGACTCGGTTATAAGAACATCGGGATATAATTTATCTATCCATGCACCTCCCAAGTGCCTATCTGGGGTTGTATTATAGTCACCTGTATATACTATGCTTTTATCTCCTATACATACATAAAACATAGCAGCACCCAGCACATGTCCGGCATAATATGGTCTTATGATAAATCCACTATCATGTTCAAATGTCTCATTGATATTCAGTGGAACAACTTTATTCATGCAGTTTGTTATGTCTTGACTAGTGAATATCATTCCATCCCGTACTTTCCCACTTATGATTTTTCGGTAGTCCTCTAGAAGAATTGGACACACTGCCTTGGTTGGATGCGTCATATAAATGGGACCGGAATAACCCAATACTTCAGTAAAGTAAGGTAATGCTCCACAATGATCCAAATGAAAGTGAGATATAATAATACAATCAATAATCTTATCAAAGGAATGTGTGCGAGAAATAAAAGAGAAGTCAGGAAATCTACGTTGATCATTATATCCCATATGCATACCACAATCAAACATTATAGTTTTACCATTAATAGTAGTAAGAATGCATGATCTTCCAACATCCTGTCCTGCACCGAGTGGTATGATTTGCATTTGAATGGGTTTAATTATATTAGTAAGAAATAGAGTGTAAAAATATGGAAAGATCATATTCATCATAGCTCCCACTCACATTATAACAGGAACACAAAAATAATACTATAAAATACTGATAATAACTTTTCTAACTAATTATTTTCCAACCCATTGTGCTATTCTTAACATCATAATATAAAATAATCACTAAGAATAGATAAGAAATTGAGTTATGTGTTGTTAGTAATAATATTAGTATACGCAAGAAAAGCTGGGTGCCCACAACAAGCGATAATAACAAAGAAAAAATATTTTGACACCAAATCAATTTATACAATAAATTATATTCAGGAATTTATAAGTTTGATAATAAATAAAAACAAACTTAATATATTAAGTGTATAAAACATCATTTAGATTTTTATCAGTTAATTAAAAATAAAAAGTATCATGTAAAATAATAGTATATACTTACAATATATAATAGTATATATTTATATGCTATAAATTCTCTTTTAAAATAGTAATACTTAGATATTATAAATTCTCTTTTAAAATAGTATATATTTATATGCTATAAATTCTCTTTTAAAAATTATCTTACTCCATTAATAATCAAATCATACTAAAATTAATAAAATGTTTCATTCTATGCTCTCCATCAAAATATCTTTTTGGTACACCCACTTTCAAACTATAATCAATTTCTTCATTAAAATAATTTCTATTAAAATTATAATTCCACACTTCAGGTATTAAATAACACCCTTCTCCTCCATACTCTACACATCCTGCAATTCCATTCCTATACACACTTACTTCCCCATCTCCACTTAATCTTAACACTATTCCATCATTAATATCATATTTCATCATCAGTTCCTCCTCTACTATATCATCACCATTTAAAATTACTATTCCTATAATTTGTTCCTTTATATTCTCAGGTATCTTTCTTGGAGATCGTATTTTATCTCCGGAGCAGTATTGTGGAAGAAGTGCAAATGATATTTCATTATTTAATACTATCAATGCAAATATTTTAGTTTTTATGTCAGAAATAACATAAAACATTTTTACTAAATCAAAAGGGACTTTAAATGTAAAATTTAAAGTATCATTTAGATTAAGATTAGTAATATTATTAATTACTTCTTCTATTTTCTCCTCATAAATCAAATATCTTTCTCTCCATTCACTAATCTTGCATTCTATGGCTCCATATCTACTCCATGTTGTACTGACAATCTCATCCCCTATTTTGTTTATTCCTTTAAATGTAAAAGTCTTTTTTTCTATTAGCTCAGCTTTTTCTTGAATATGATCAATATGGCTTCCAAAAATTATATCTCTTATTTCTGATTGTGTTAATAATTTAGGATTAAGTTTATGAATTAAACAGTAATTATTTATAACGATATCTCTAAGGCGTAATTCTATATCTATCCATTCTTCATCATCAAAGTCTGGCCATAGCTCACAATCACCAAACAAATTCTTAACTTCGTTCCTATCTACAGTCATCGCTCTTAGAATAAGCATTAGTCTGCAAAAACAAGTGTATGGACTTATATATTTATTCCATTCCTTATATAGTTCCACCTTAGTGATTTCTTCTTCATTTAAATCTTTTGTTACTCTTTTAAAATTTATAAATTCACCAAATGGAAGCTCTAATTCTGTTCCTTTAAGCTTGGTATCAGGATGATCTATCATATACAATTCCATAGTTTCGGCCATATTACGACCTACCACAGTAATACTATCGACATCGCCAGCTATTTTTAGTATTTCTGCTGTGCCCTCAGCACTTATGTTCCGAATACGTTGTGCCATTTTCTTTTTACCGGTAAATAAGCTGTAATTAATAACACGGATATACAAAATACCCTTCTTGGGATTTAACACAAAAAGTGCACCGTTATCACTTTTTCCGCGATATACTAAACTATTATCTACAATTAAACCTGATGAGAATAAATCAGAATATGTACTACTTATTTCTATCTGTGTTGAATATAACTGTAAGGCTTTTCTAATCCTTTCTCTTAATATCTGTAATGAAACATTTGCTTTCATTATATGATCCATTAATGCGCATAATTTACCATCCAAATCTTTTGGGATGCACCCAAAAGCTGAATATGTGTTATAGCATAAATCAATGACTAAAATTATACCAGAATCTGAGGGATAAAATGAAAGAGGATCAGTAGTATAATCTAAATATTTCATCTTGGCATATTTCCGGGAATCGTGAGAATCGTAATCACCCCATCTAAGCTGAATATCAATCCACAGCTCGTTAACTCTTTTTTCTGGCCCTGCTATATTACTTCCTAATAATTTTGGTGGCCCAACAATAAATTCACCCTTTAATAAAAGATCTGCTCCACCAGCATTTAATTTGTAACTCTTTCTTGGATGTACTGCCAATTTATGAATAGTAATACTACTACGCCCAGATGTTTTGATTCTATCCTTTATACTATTACCTGTATTTCTCTCAGCCAGACCATCCATTATATCCAAAACTATACTTTCATGTATTTTTTGCCAAAGATGGCCTCTAAAAATTTGAATAAATGAAATTTTTATCGTTGGAAGCTTTCCATGCATTAATACACCTGTTAAATCCAGTTGAACTTGAAATCCGACATATACGTTAGCCCTATTTATCGTAGGCGACCACCACAATGTAAATCTTCTGTTGGGTATCTGATTAAGTCCTGTTCGCTGAGCATTTGTAAGTTTCTTACATTTCATACTTTCTTCATATTTGCTGCTTTGCTCCCAAAATAATCCTTCCCAGTTATTGAAATATGTAGATTGAAATAATGTATGTTTAAGAATAGAATCTATTCCACCTAGTGCTTCTATAACATCATCCCGATAATTATCTATCTTCCATAGTTTGCCATCGTGCTTAGCACATGTGAAATAAAATTGATTTGACTTATAGTTTGAAAATTTCTTAAAAATATTTCTAATACGATATCCTTTATCATATTTTAATATTGTTCTATCTCGGTGATAAAGTGTACTTATTCTTGGCAATCCCCTATTAAAAAGTGGTTTTATATGATCAAGACCTTTCTTTTGTTTTAGTAGGACATATTCTCTGTATGCTTCTCTAGAATCAGTAAATTCCGTTTCCCATGGTGTAATATAAGGTAATAGATTTGGTATCATTTTTGTGGATGCATTGGCAGTATTATCACCATCCCACACTGTTACACTAGACATGCTTAGCATTCCTAAACCACCAAGTTCCTTTGGAGAATAAAATACTACAGGAGGAAAACGGATTGGCATTTTAGAATTAAGTCCCATCTTAATAACATTTTGAACCTTGACTTCAAGTTTAGCAATTGTATTTAATAGCTCTTCTGAATCTATTATTGCTTCTCTATAATAAGTTACCAAACTAAGTAATGCTATATTCCATCTATTTATCGTTTTAAAAAATGTAGAACCACCACCAGATGATATTATCTGTTCTATTCTGTTTCTAAATTTCCTTATCCCTTCTTTGCTTACTGTTATATATGCATAAAAGGAATTATTTATTCTCCAAAATGATTCCTTTTCTAATTTATGCTTAGAAATTAAAACATTAAAATCGCATAAAGAAAAGGTGTTTGTTGATACATTAATAAGAGAATACACAACCAATGGTGATCTCTCGTAAAACTTACTCATTAAAACATCACTGGTTAATTTATTGTGATTAAACAATACATATATATTATCTAAATATCTCATGTAATGTATTATATCATCATCCTTGTTACAATATCCATCAATTAACTCCATCACTTTATCTACGCCCAATAACATTAAATCAAGTCCTAAGGTATAAAATAAATAAATAAAAGAATAAAATTCCAATCCTCTTATTGCACCTACATTATTATTATATTGCAAATCCTTGTATGATATCATTACATTATTTTTACTTATAATATATTCAGTTAATATAGGATCGAGAATAAGATTAAGAAGCTTGGATAATAAATTTAAATCAATGTTTTCAGGTATTCTTTCCATTTTACATTCTAATATAGAGGTATTATCTATAATCTTAGATATATCATTCAAATAGTTATAAACAGTCTGGGATGCCAATTCATCGTCTCTCGGTTTAATAAAATTAGGAAAGAGATTTCTTTTATCAGATTCATAACTAAGATATTGGTCTAAATAAGCGTCAGTGATTTTTTCAATAGGATCTACTTCATAAACAGTATGTGCTGTATTATAATTGTCTTTTAATAGTATATTGACCTCTTTAAATGTACGCTGAGTCAAAAGGGATTTCTTGATTCTTATTAATGTTTCTTCAGGATTATCAGAAGCTTCCTCGATAAAAGTAAGTTCTTCTCTTTGGGCCAAATTTGTTCGTACTTTGTTTGAATGAGTTTCTTTTAATTTTTCTAAAGCAAGCAAAAGTAATTCATGATCATGTTTTTCACCATATTTTTCATTGTCAGGAAAAAGTATTTTAGTAATTTTTCTCTTTTCTAAATATTCTTTCATTAAATTATACATTTTTAATGCATGATCGACTTCAATATTAGGACCATCCTCTAAATATCTTTCTTGTCGCGTTGCCTCTTCTTTTAAATATAATCGAGTTATTCTGCCTAGATTCTTTTTTGCAACAGCCTTGTCAACAGTTTTATCAGCCCTAATGCGATTTCTTATGTAAATTGTATTATTAATATACCAATCAGCTTTTTCGTTTATGAATTTAGTAATAAGACGTGTTATTGGCTCTGGCATTCCAGGAACATTCCATGGAATATTTGCTTTCCAGCATTTCCAGGCTTCACTTAAATGCAAAAGAATTGTATTTAACCTTGAAGATGTTATATTTTCAGGAATAATTGACTTTATCTCACTTATCAATCTATTTCTTATTTCTAAATCATAATGGCTTTCTATTCTTTGTTTGGTGACTCCTTTGGCTGAATATTCCCTTCCCTCATTCATTCTTGTAACCAAATTGCTGATGTAATTTTCGATAAGAGAAATATGCCCTCTGAAAAAAAAAATCCAAATGCGCCATGAAGGTGCCCAAAACCCACATCCCGGCCCTTTTCCAATATCTTCATTAAATCTATGATATATTATATGTTTTAAACTCTTACATTTCTTTATTTGTCTCATTATTCGATATTTATATCTGTAAATACCAGTTAAATGACCAACATGTGTAAAAATGTAGTTTAGGCCATCAGCTAATTGAAATTCATCAATATGTCTCAATCTATACTTTGCATGAGAATCGACAATCAATTTGATAAATTTAAGTAATTCTCTTATCAAATGAAAAGAACTGCCTAATCTCGATTTTTTTCGTTCCTTTGTTGTTAAAGTTCGTATAGGCTTTAGATTAAAATTATAATCTAATGTTAAATATGTAATTTTTTTTCTCCTTAAAATTTCATTAAGCATTGTATGTCCTTGAAGTACAAGTTGCAACCCTGCTTCCAGCCAATCTAACTCTGTTGTTTGGAAATATTTTGTATTTTTTAATTTCTTGAAAATTTTATTTTTTCTTTTAGTTAATTTTTTTCTATCTTCATTTTCTGTTGTATCTTTTATTAATCTTTGATACGCTAATTTTACTTTCTTAGGAGCAAAAGGTGGGCATTGATTAGTATACCAGTTCTTTATGAGGGGTATATTTTCGGGGGCAGTCATTCTTCTTTCCTTAATTTCTGATCCATCGCAATTTATCTCACTAAGATATGGAGCTATGGCTCGTTTATCTTTCATTAAATTTGTGCTATTGATTTGTATTTTATGCAAGCATAAAAAATTTATTGGATTTTGATATGCTGATAAATATATTTTGTTTTTTTTATTGCTATATAAAAAAGGATAAGCAAGTTTATGCTCTGGTTTTTTAACAAACAAAATATCATCTGGTGTATCTAATTTTTCATATTTAGGCCCTCCAGGTATGTTTAAATTCAGTGTTTTAGCTGTAATAAAATCTTCAGGTGTAAATAAGTAATTTTGATTGGCAGAAAGATTAAGTTTAAAAGCATTATTAGGTTCATATTCTCCAAGGCCATTTGGGGGTATAATTCCCAAAAAGTTTTCTCCATAATCTAAAGGCATTTCCTCATCATCAAAAATGGGAAATCGTATTCTTTGAAAATGAGATCTCAACTTTTTTTCGGCTCTCATTTTTTTATAGCAATCACCCCATCGAGTAATATATTCATCAATATCTACCTTTCGTTTATCATCTACAAAAGTAATTGTTCCTCTAATGTGATATAATACTTTTACATATCTTATACTCTCCCACGGCATTGGCATACTTCTAAGTAGATTTTGCAGTGCGTGCGGTAAAAAACGAAGTGCTTGTAAGCAATATTTGCTATTCCGTTTCTGCATGTTTCGTTGGTATTCCTTAATGAGTTTCCTAAGATGCTCAGGTGGCATTTCTTCTTTTTTAAATTCTTTCTTTATTTTCTCAGTCATAGAAAGGGGAATCATGCATTTTATAATTTTAAATAGAGTTTGTTTAAAATTGGTTTTAACTAAACAGCTGTTATTTAAAATATATAAATACTTTAATATATTTATACGGTAATCAAACATTATCGATGATTTTTATGATATGTATATTGTCAATTATTCTTAATTATACTTGTTACATCATATTCAAATTTTTTTAAACAACATAGATCATAATTTAAGAGTGTTTGAATTAAAATTTAGTTTATTATATAATTTATTAAAATTTATTAGACTTAATTTACTAGTAAAATTTGTATTTTTTTAAAAAGTATCTAGCATTCGTACAGTTATTATAATAAATAGCAGTGTGTTTGTTAATTAAAATCTGAACACAGAACCAATTATGTATCCATCCATTATCATTTATTATTAATTTATGAATTCTAAAATTTTGATATTGGACCTATATATAAAGATCAGATCAATAAAAATAATAAGAAAACGAAGTATGATAAGACAAAATAGTATTAGAAATATAATTTCTCATAAATATACAAAATATTAGTCATAGCATCCACTTGTATTAATTTATTATATTCTAAAGGGTATATAGTAATAAATAATATATCACAAACTGATCGTAAAAAGTTTGATACTAAAAACATGTTTATATTTGTTAAGTAAGAAATATATGATTTAGTAAATAAATATCAATATTCGCAGCGTTATATGAATAATTAATCTCACTAAAAAGATTTTTATAATTTTATATGATAGGCAGATGAACAATGAATTTTGTTTCATATGATAAAAGTGGTGTATGATATGGCTTATAATCCGATATTAAATAACAATTTAAATTAAACATTTTTTAAAAAAAATAATTTATGAATATCAAAATCAAAAATGGGCCAATTCATTGATATTTAAATATTCATTATTTCTTAGCCTTAGTTATGATGCAGAAAAATTCACCAGGAAGAAAAACTGGGCTATTCGGAATTATATTAGCGCTTTCGTTTTTTATATTCAATAGAGATGATGGCTTAAATATAGATGATGTATCATTAAATACAAAGAACAAGGAATATAAATTAATCTTTCTCAATGAAGAAAACTTAAAATTGATAAATAATGGAGGATGGTATATCTTGGTAGATCATGGAAATTTAGATTTATCTAATATTGATAAGATAGATATAAAATATAATTTAGCTATACTTCGACTTAACACGTTAAGCCAGTGTAAAATAGCAACATTATTTAATATCCAGCAAATTCCATCTATTATTGATCCGAAAAAGACTTTAGCACTAACAAATAATTATGATATGATTAAAGCATATGATCATTATATCTTATATTATATAATTTATCTGAATAAGGTGTTTAGAGATTATATAATGAATCATAGCTCTTATGGATGGATGCTGGTTATTAGTTTGCTTGGAAATCATATTTCTATTTTTAAACTTTAATAAATTATTATACATTAATTTGTTGTTATGATCCAAATTTTTAATATTTATTAGTTTAAGATTTATAAAATTATTCTGTATATGAGGATGGTATTAACCCTTTATATCTTTTTTATATGTTTTTATATTATAATTTTTATAATTTGAATGTAGGTGTTTTAAAATCAATTAAAAAAACTCACAAAGTGCAAAATTTAAGATAAATTTTTAATTTATGAATTCACAAAAAATAAAGAAGTTTCGAGATATATTTGGTACTAAGAATTAATTTAGAGACAACAACGAAGTACGATGATAAAATCGGATTGCATAGATAAAAGAAAATAATAAGCAAATTTGCGCTTATATTTAAATAGGATTGGCTAAATAAAAGAGTTATACAACTTTATATATTATTATCAATCCTTAATCTACTATAAAGATATGCTTTCATTTTATGCCACAGTATACTACAGGTAACCTTCATATTAGAATGTTAGGATGGCTCTAATACTAATATATTAGTGGTATAGATGTGCAAGAAGAAAGAGTTGTTTATTTAATTTATATAACTTTTTATTTAAAAGGGCATTGTTGTGTTATTCTTTGTATTTCATCTCGATGGCCTGCGGTTGGCATACAGTGGCACTTGCTCCTCCAACTCTTTCACAGCATCTTCTACTCAATTTCTTACATCTATGTCATCCTCAATGCTTCTTCTGTACTCAAGTGATATGGTATAAAATATTTTTTTAGTACGGTAGATTATAGTGTGCTTCTACCTTAAATTTAATATTTAGTTCTTTTAAATAATCTCTTTAATACTTGGTTACCACACCGTCCCATGTCATAACATAAGGTATTATTTTAGTTTTTGCTTTGTATAGCAAGCCTAATTCATTCTCCAAGAGGTCGTATTTCCTCTTCTTCTCTGTTTCAACAATTTGGAGAGTATCTTGGCTCGTTATACCCACTTCAACTAATATTATTTCATTCTCCTTCTTATCGTAAATAAATATATCTGGTCTATTATTTTTTATTAGGATATCAGTCCTTATCCTTGTATCAACCCGAATTTCGGCTTTTTCATTTTCCATGACCTCCTGGACTGAAT
>SBIQ01000027.1:0-62140 GCA_014805555.1 Astathelohania contejeani | reverse complement strand
CTACAAAACACACACATATGGATAGACAGTTTTGGACTTGAATTCCAAGTTTGCACTTGTCCAGGAGCTTCTGACACCCAAAACTACTAGTAAATTCTCGTCCTAGTTTAACGTCATTTCGGACGATTGTTTTTAAAAAATAAATAATTCGAGTTAAAATTACTTTATAGAAACAAGAATAATTAAGTTAAAAGTAAACAATAATTATGGTTTAATTAAACAAAGTCTTTTACAATTTATAATTTATTGGCTATATTCTAAGCTTTTTTATATCTAAAATAATCTGATGCAGTGTTTGTCTCGATTAAAACAATCATTTGCTTTGAGTACGCACATCACTGTTAGTATATGCCCATACCGTTTATTATGTCCGTGTTGCTCATAAAAACAAGATAGGGTATCTGACCTGTAACCCGATATTACTAGTATCAAACCAATGCACTTTAATTATCTTAGTATCACACAAAACGAAATATGGAGTCGTACAGCAGACTTACCCAGAGAAATTTACTGCAGATATACCAATTATAAATGGAACATCTACATGTTGTTTGGGTTTTTTCTAATTGCGAATCTGTTTAATGTTTTCAGTTCTTTTGTTTCTCCATTTGCGCCTACTTTGCTCTAGATAAGCTCAAGATCTTTTTGTGAATTGTTAATTTGGCAACAGATACATTAAACAAATGCCATATGTGTAAAACTAAATGGATTGTTACTAACCTTTATACTCTTACTTCTGAGATAAAAAATGTAAGTGGTCATCTGCAAAACACACATATTAAATCGACAATTTTAAACTCAAATTCCAAGTTTATACCTGTCCAGAAGTTTATGATGAACGAAACTACTACTAGTATGTTCTCACCTTAGTTCGCGTTATTTCGAACGAACAATTAAACAATACCAATACCCAAAGTCAATATAAATTTGGAATAATATTTTATGTTATGTTAATCATATAAATACTATAAAAATTTCTCGCGAGGCGGATTTGAACCACCGACCCTGCGATAACCACTTAACTCTACAGTCGCATGCTCTACCACTGAGCTATCGCGAGTTAAGTTTACTTTGCTTTTAATTATATATTTATATTATGAAAGAATATTAGTTGATATTATAAGCTTTAAAAAAAACATATGTTATTTTTTAGCTTATGTATCCTATAATAGGTGGAATATCTTAATGACGATTAATGTTCGATATTTAGTGAAAAAAGTAATATATTTTCGTTATTGAGAGCCTATCACCCTAAAAAGGACGCTCGAAACCGTACTTCAGAGTATAGGAGAAATATTAAATACAGCATGGATCTCAAAGACAGAATCAAAATAATAAAAATTCAATTAAGATATAATTATTAATTTTACAATAAATGAATGTATTTTGGTATTAACTGTAATTATTTAGAATTATAAATTCTATTATATTATTATTTATGAATTACTAAAAGAGTTACTTCTAAGATCTTGTTTATATTTGCAAATATATTTACGTTTCATATCATCAAAACATTCTCTTATCATTTGAAACACGTTTCAAACCTTCTATAAAATATCAAATTATTTATTTTTTATGCCTAAATTATATGTTAAAAAACCTAAAAAGGTAAAAGGAAAGCAAAAGGTCAACACTGCACCGGTAAAACCGACTATAAAAATATCTGAAGATAGTAAAATTATTATAGAAGGTAAAAATTCCGAAGAAATTAGTGAAGAAATTATCATGAAATATAAAAAATTAATGGAAATGCAAGATAATATTGAGGAAACCCAAAAAGTTAATATACAAGAATTTCATACCAAAGCAAGAAATATTTACCATGATAAAAATGATGATATATCTTTAGATAAGTATATTCTTCAAAATTATATTAATACTAAGGATAAAAATATTTCGATTCCTGAAAAACCAAATAATGACATTTTATTAGAGTCTGAAAATATATCTATAAGTACAACATGTTATGCCAATAATAAATGTAATTCAAATATTGATATTATGATTTGTTCCGATAGTAATATTTCCAATAAAGATGATAAATTTCCTAATAAAGTAAATATGATAAATGCTGATCATATATGCACAAAAACGGAAGAATTGTGTGCTGATAATAAAAATGAAGATGAATTATCTACATATGAAAAACCAAACAACATTCCTGCACATATTGAGGTTATACCCGAAAACATTGTCGAGAATGCAAAGAAACATTTTTCCTCTGAAGACAAAAATAAAATCGAGTTCACTAAGAAGAACGAAATAAAAAAAGCTGAATCAAATTTACCAGAAATTTTTAAAAAAGATGATGATATTGAAGACAAATTACAATTAATGTCACTTACAGAACGATTGCAATCAAAATTGCCTTCAAAAAGAAAAGTTGACATAAAGCCGGTTGATAATACAGAAAGTGTCAAACGCATAATGCAATTGGCTGCGACTTATAACGATAGCAATATTACATCATTTTCAAATGAAAATGTACTTCATTGCCGTGTTAACAAAATTGATATGACAAAGAAATGTCAACCAACGATATTTACTCCAACGCAGTATGAAACTTCAGATTCATCGTTAAATAATATAGAATTAAGTTCATATGAATTTTCAGATATGTCATTTGAATCCTATGATTGCAATTCTAAGTCGCGATCGTCTTTGACTAAACCTGTTCGTAAGAAACCTATAAAAAAGAAAAGAAAAAATATTTTTAAAAAAATACTTGAATGGCTTTTCTGTGAGTTTTAAATTATTTTAATAATAAATAAATACTCAAGCTCTTAAAATTATAAAATACTTGATCTCAGTAATCTTTAAACATTTTCCTAAAAAATGGCTTCGAATTCAAGCTGTAAATGTGACTTATTTACAAAAAATCAATAAATGAAATATATAGTATATTGGTATAATAATTTTTACATATAATATTATATTCATTGATATCAATATTCAGATACATTGCATGTTATAACTAATAATAAAGTGAGTTAAATTTAAATGTGATTTATAACTATTACTAGTCGTATTAACATACTATAAAATCATATGATATGGAAATTGACGACATTTCTTGGATTAAAATATATATTTGTACTAAAACGCATGATGAGTATTTAATAATCAAAGATCATTTAATAGAATAATAAGATATGTAGCTAAGTTAAGCGAAGTTAAATGATCTTTACAATAAAAAGTCTTATCATAATAATTATTATATAAAATTAAATAATGAACTTAACGTTAAAACAAAAAGGTGGAATTTGCCTTAATATCAGAATGAGAACTGATATTCTAGCTAAACTCAATATATTGTATATGTATATCTACGATAAAAGCTTAAAAATGAAATCTTTTAGTTGAAGTTAGCATAATGATACAAGAAAATTAGCTAATAGAAAAAATAATGTTTTTTTTTGCTATTGAGTTCATATTACTATTTAAAGCCAAAACCAAAATTATACTCATACTATGACACGACACGGAATGGCGGCACAATTTTACATGTTTATTTAAAAGAGCTAAATAACACATTAATTATTAAGGTATATATCTAATCTATCGTATTAAAAAGGATCTTAGATCTTATCTACCTTTCGTCTAGAATAATCAATAAAAATTAACGGTAGAATCGAAGAAGATGTAGGAAGGTTTGGTATGATAGTACTGATAGATCCATACTACGTTTAAAATAAAAGATGATAAAATATAGTAATTTTTTAGTTAAACATAATATTATATATTTGATATTTACTTATTAACAATACGATTGTTTGTAACTTTTATGATCATTTAAAATAAAGGTAGTGATGCCATAGGAGAGAGCATGGGAAAATAAAATAAAAAATGATGATAAGAGTACATTGGCTTTATAATTTAAACTGAGCCGAAGGTTTATTTAGGGAAATTGATAAGCATGCATTTCATTCATAATTATCAACCAGATTGCTGCATCTTGAACCAGTTGACTTTTCTATACTTAATCATAATATTTACCAATTCTCTACAAAGCACAATATACATCTAATGTCTGTATGCAAAGAAAATTTATATCTTTCGCCTTATAAAATAAAAAAGACTTTTATAGTAGATGCGAAATAAGTGTGTGTTTCTATAATTGTACAGAAAGATAGAAAACAAAATCAACATATCATCGAAACGAGAAGTAATTCTAAAAGCAGAACCAATTCTTCTTATTTCGATAAAAATTTACTTCGATAAAACATGCACCAAAAGAATTTCCTATAAAGGTTAATCAACCTCAAAAAGAAATATAGTACTAAATATTAATGAAAAAGAAATTACGAAAAGCTATATAATGCAAAATTAAATCATATATTTAATATGGAATTTTTTTCGGCTTGAATTGAATGCTTTACGAAAACAACATTTAAGTTTATAAGCATTACATTGCTATATTCAAAATAGAAATGTTTATTGGCGAGATGGTAATCTCAAATTCCATATTCTGGTCTTATAATAAATAATCGATAATTTTGCGACCGAATATTTAATTATAATTTACATGAAGCACATTGTAGTCATTTCTTGTTAATGAATTATAAGAATATAAATATTCAGAAACCACTTAATCAAAGAGATATTAAAAAATGGATTAACTGAAGTATATGCCGATACTGAAAAATAAAAATATTTTAGTAAAACACAATTGACTAAATATATTTTTTTAAAATAAAAAAACGGTTAGATTATTATGGTGATGGTTTGAATCACAAACTAGAATAAGTTACAAATCGTTGAGATAGAGAAGAAGAAATCTTACCTGTCAGCTACTGAACCCGTTTTTCTCCAGAATAAAAAACTAAAATACCTTTATATTTCTAAATTTTGGATGACATAGTGGCTCAGTACTGCAAAAGATACAAGAAAATTTTAAGTATAGCACCTCAAATTACTCAATACCCATCATTAAATATCACTTGTAGTCATATCACTCGAATATAGAAGAGACATTAAAATTGAAGTAGAAATCAAAAATGTATTCAAGGTAGCACTAAGAAGTTTAATAGATGTAATCAAGGTTAGATGCTTATTATAGGAAATAAAAAAATATTAATACAACACCAATCCTTTAATAAAGATGCACATTTTAATTAAATAAAAATAATTAATTGTCTTTTTACCGAAAATAGATATATTAAATGCAAGACTTAAAGACATCATATATAATATATTAATGAATCCTACACTATTCTATTACAAATCCACTACAAATTATTATTACTACAAACATAAAAATTAGTAATTAAATTAACAATGATTTTTTTCAGATATAAAACATCACCCTCAAACTATAAATAAAATTCATTCATAAAAAATATATGGATAACGAGATTTGTAAAATTAATGAAGATGAATTAACACTTCCCAAAGCATCGGTGGATAAACTAATATCTGATAGCTGTCCCAAAGGAATGACATCTAATAGAGAAGTCAAGGAGTTGATTATGGAGTGTTGTGTCGAGTTTATACATCTGATCACTAGCGGGGCGAATGAGATCTGCGCAAAGGAGAATAAAAAGACAATAACGCATCAACATATATATAAGTCACTGGAAACACTAGGATATTCGGAGTATTTGAAGGAGTGCGAAGTGGTTTATGAGGATTATCTGGAAGTGTCAAAACTTAAGCCATCCAAGACCAACAAATTTAAAGATTCGGGTTTATCAATGGAGGAATTACTTGCCCAGCAGCAAGCGTTATTTGAAAATGCTAAAAGAGAATTCGATAATATGGGAGATGATGAAGAAATAAACAACAAAGAATAAAAACAATATTTTAATCTTTTTTGTACTTTGTTAAAATGATTCACTACTAGGAATCGAAGGATATTATTGATTTTAACTAACAACCAAATAATTTATATTTATTATATTTATTTACCAGATTGTCATTTTTTATTGTTTCTAATTGAAAATCAGTTCTGGAAAGAAATATAATATAAATTTTGATTGGCTTATTCATTTTTCTATCAATAAACAGCTGGAGAAATATTAGATATTTTATAAAAAAATATTTGATATTATTGTATTTTATAACACGACTACAATGTCATTATAGGAGCGATATAACGAATGATTTTAGTTATAACCATTAGATAATAAAATATCATTTAGCCGAGTTGTAATATTTGAATAGAAATAATCGAAGACTAATATCTAAATAAGTAATAGTATTATTAAATTGTTTATTATAACTAAAATAGTAGTAGAATAAAGCTAATAAAACAAAATATGAGTTTGCTATTTTTATGAGTAAGATGGCATTATCATGACATTTATTTTTACAAAATTTAAATGAAAAATTGTCACACAAGAGTAAGCCTCATTGAGTTCGGTAGACCAATACCTAACAGCATTACTATACCAATGATAATATACCTATTAACGGTGCATTTCTGCAAGTATCCGAGGACTTTCCCAAGAGTAATGAATACTCCAATGCTGTTCTTTGTGTGGACGGGGTGAAATAAAAAATAATTTTAGTATAAAAATATTTGGTTCAACTTTAAAAATGATCTTTTTTATAATAAATGTTAAAATTTTAGTGTCTGCTAAAAAAGCATTGAGTTTGTACTTTTAGAGTCTAAAGGCCATGAGATAATATAACAAGTAAAATTTGATAGTAAATATAATTTGATGAAAATAAAAATATACTTATTTATTAGATAAAAGTTAAATAGTACGTTGATTTCAAACTTAATTATAAATAAAAACCAATGACGTATATACATTCGCTGTTCATTTTTTTATTAATAATAAATTTTTAAGTCAGTTAATAAGCTACTACATGTGACACGTTTAAAAACTTTAATTTGAAATTAGTTAATTAAATAAATATATTAGTTTCATAAAAATAAATGTATTTGAAAATAATACAAGTAATTGTTGCAAAAGTAGATATTTAAAATAGATAAGCAACAATCAATATTTGTATAATTTGTGTATGGTTTTGATCTTCAAAGAATATACTTTATATGTAGTGGATAATATAGGTAATAAGGTTAATATAATCGTACAAGAATGATTTCACTATATCATGGCAAAATATCCATTTTAAAACAATCGTGATTGTATAATGTCAAATTAATTATCTACTAAAAATTTAAATAAATACAAGAGTTATATAATTTCTATAACATTTTAAAATACTGTTTATATAAAATTGTATTAAAATATATTTTTTTGTAAAACAATAAATTTTATTTTTTGAAAATCTAATTTATTTAAAGATTTAGTGTTGTGTTATTCTTTGTTTTTCTTTTCTATGACCTGCGGTTGGCATTCAGTGACACTTATTCCCCAAATCTTTTAACAGCATCTTCTACTCGATCTCTTACATCCATGTCATCCTCAATATGTACTCAAGTGATATGGTTTCAAGCGTTTTCTTCAGTACCGTCGATTGGATGCATGCTTCTATCGTAGGGGTTATATTTAATTCTTTAAGATAATTCCTATAGTACTTGATTACCGCACCTCCCAAGTCATAACATAAGGTATTATTTTAGTTTTTGCTTTGTATAACAATCCTAATTCATTCTCCAATAAGTCTTATTTCCTCTTCTTCTCTGTTTCAACAATTTGGAGACTATCTTGGCTCGTTATACCAACTTCAACTAATATTATTTCATTCTCCTTCTTATCGTAAATAAATATATCTGTCTATTTTTTACTAGGATATCAGTTCTTATCCTTGTATCGACCCTAATTTTGGCTCTTTCATTTTCCATAATCTTCTGGACTGAATGAGATCGTAGTTTTTTCGATTTTTTAAAGCCGTACTTATTCGCAAGTAGAAGGTGAATACACCTAAGTACCTCATTATGTCTTCGCGTATAGCCATGGCCAAGCATTTGATCACAAACTGTCGCCAGATGGTCAATCGATTTTTTGGCTTTACCGCAATGCTGGCATTGTAAAGCATCGTCTCTCCAAAAAACGTTTCTATCTTGGATATAGCAATAAATTCCTTCAGTACATGGGTCAATATTCCCGTATTTCATCCAAGTAGAAGAGTCATTTAAACTAACAAGCTCATTTGAGCGGGTTCTATACAGCTTTTCGTGAATTTTTTTCTTATTAATTTCGTCATAAATGAGCTTACTCTGAGCATTCAAAAGACTCTTGGCATAAATGTCTGTCAGTGAGTACTTTGAACTAAGGTATTGGTATATCGAAGAAAAGTGAGTCTTATTTTGCTTTTCAAGTTTCAGGATCGCTGCATATTTTGATGAAATATTTTTATATTTTTTCAGCGTGTCCAATAATTGAAAAAAAATATACTCACTTTTATCTCGACAAAATTTAGACTTATTCCCATCTCTGTTCGGGGAAGATATAACATTTCATTGCATCCAAGGTTTAAGTGTATTTTATGTTTGATGAAAGCTTGGCGTATTTCATAATCAAACTTTAAGAAGTCAGCAAGTTCAAGTTGTTGTAATCCAATGTGAAAATTGACAAGAAAAATAGGTGCTCGTTTATTGCTTTAAATAAAATTTTTGAATATAGAGCCAAATTACACAGCCTATTCACTCTTGTCAGTAGCTCACATCTTAACTTTTTAAATGATTCTCGCATAATATTGCTACTATGATCCTCTATTATACCCAAGTATTTATATACTACAGTACCATTAAGGAGAGTAGCAGTGTTTTCACGCTGAGAATAATTCGTGGCCGACTTTTCTCGGTTAATCTCTATCCCCATGGCCTTGAAGAAAGACTCAGTTTGTTTCACCATATTGACCATTACCGTGCTGTTAGTTGCCAAGAGTCTGAGATTATTAATAAATAGCAGGTGATTAGTAGCATGCAAAATTTATTCTGCATGTATTGACACCTTAGAATATCTTTCATTAAGCCTTCGGCTCGAAGGATCGATACATATGGCGAAAAAAGAGAACTAAGGCTATCACCTTGAATTATTCTTCTCTTCACCTTCTTATTAACTATCCTATTTGGTTCAGCTCTTACATCTAAGCTTCACTTAAAATGTTATTTCTTTAGCAAAATCCGTTATCCATTTGGAAAAACCCAATTTGGCTATACACTCTACCAAATACTTATGGTAGATGGTGTCAAAAGCTTTCTCCACGTCGATCCACGTTGACTTCAACAATTATCCGTGCACTATATTTAAAGATGGATTAAGCAAAGCCTGCTTTTTTGCACCTTGTACATTTTTTACAGTACCCAACTGGTTATCGGTTAGCAAACCTCGACGCTCAACCTCCAGCGGCATAACTTGAGTTACACATTTAGTTGTGAGCTCGTAAAGGTTAGACATACAGATTATATGCCTGAAGTCTTAGCCTTTACTCGAGTTGCCTTTTGGTATAAGATATGTTATACCCTAGTAAAACCAGTCGGCTTACGCCCTTCCCTCCAGGCATATATTTTTTATTATATCATTAAAGTGCTTATGCACTGAAGATATATGCTTATTAAAGAAATCAAAATTCTATCTATTTTACCAGCCTTTAAATTTGGTAGACCTTAATATTTTATATTTTTCGAGGATAAAAGGGCGGTTAAAGCGACAGCAGGAAGCATTCTAATATATACTAATCATATCTATTATTAGTCTCTTTTGTGGTTTCTCATACTTCAGACTAGTATTCTTTTATTTTTTTCAATATTCATGTTATATTCTGATTCAATCACACCAGATACCTTCCAGTATAATTAACTTCTATAATTCGAAGCATTAATTTTCACCTCTATGCTTTTTGTATTCCGTGTACAATTCAAACTTCTTCTCATATATACTAGAAAACTATATGAATAATACCATTGCCTCAATTATATTACGTGATTTTTCCTAAATAAAATGAATACTTTTCATTGTTTGTTTGGCTGTTTTAATATTAGTGCTTGATAACTTGGTTATATGTTTTGCCTTTGTTAATGGCTTAACTGAATTATTGAAAAAAAGATTTTATTTTCAATGCCCTACTTCTGATTTGATAGAAGCATAGACTTAAGTATAGCTTCCTGATAGCACCACTGCACTGTTTGAAGAATCTTAGCAACTTCACACATGGTTTTGGAAGGTTGGTAACTATGTATTCTCCTGCAATTTGATTGAGATAAGAAAAGTAGTTTTTTATTGACCTTGATTTCTAGCACCTTCCGTGTCATTTGTAATTTAGTTATGATCAAAGTTATTTTTATTTGATTAAAGAATAAGGTTTTTAATTTCTGATGTACACTTGCGGCTTTAATTTCAGAAATAGTTAATAAAGAATCCAATATATTTATCTTTTTTTTGTTTGTGTATAATTACTTTCTTGATGGTCTCTTTTAATTGTATAAGCCCGTCTTTTGAACTCTTCTTCACTGACCTCACAGGAAAATTTTTCACAGAAGAAATAACTAGCCTTTTTCGATCATCACGAGGCATTATACGTAACCGAGTCCGTACTGCTTCTGAGAAGTCTCTTGGCTACTCCTTGGGTGTAGAATCTACACTACGAAAATAGATTTCAATACGACCATTTGAGAAGATAGTTGGACTTATCAGAGAAAATTATTTCGCTAACTGCTATATCAGGCTCAGACTCTTCCCCCATGTGCTCTGTTCTTAAAAATTTTTCGTTTTTGCATCTAGAGCTCGATTTTTTATATACCCTTCCATTTTATTTTTAAAAGAATAATTTTCTTCATTTTTTTATATAAATTATTTTTATATTTCTATTTGATTTTTTATATTAATTTCTGATTCGAACCATATCACTTGAGTACAGAAGAAGCATTGAGGATAGCATAGACGTAAGAGACCGAGTAGAAGATGCTGTGAAAAGATTCGGAGAAGCAAGTGCCACTGGATGCCAACCGCAGGCCATCGAAAAGAAAGATAAAGAATAATACATAGCAATAACCCTTAAATAAATGATAAACAATCTGTTCTTAATTTCCGATTCAAAAAATAAAAAATAATAATACTGTTAGGATTATTCAGAATATATAAATTAAATATGAAAGGAATGATAATTATATTATTTTATTTCACTAAAAAGATATATTCTAATAAGAATTATAAATTGACATTTTATTTACACGAAGATAAGAATCATTAAGCACAAAGGAATTATATTTAAAATTTCAATAGAAGCATGATTAGTTAGTTTGGAACCTTTATTGGATCGAGTTAACCCATCCTGTCCCGGAATATATCCTTTCATACCTTTATCAAGATTAACAAAGTTAAATTTTTCATTCCTCGCATGTTTTACTATAGTTTCTAGAATTGGAAAGTATTCCTCCATTTCATCGTGAAGTAAAATTATAAATGAATCATCATTGTAACTTGCAATTTTAAAAAATAGTTCGATATTATCACGTGCATTTTCTAAAGTATCCTTATCATTATAAAAACTATGACTTGGTCTGGTTAAAATTAAATCATTTTCTAATGCGACCTGTTCTACAACCGGATCAACGATTCCAGATGGCATATTAGCTCTTACGAATTTTATTTTTTTGCCTATGGCACCCCCCAACACAGATAGCTGTTTTTTTATATCTGATGATATATAAGATTTATCTTGTCCATCATAATTCCTGCTTGGATCTAAACGCAGACCTATTGTATGACCTTCTTCTGCAGCACGCATAATAAGAGATCGCATTTCAGGACGAACTATATTTTGAGTGGTAAAATGGAATGTAACTTGTATATCTTCATTTTCCAAATAATCTAATATTTCTCGCGTATAATATGTCGGCCCATCATCAAAGGTAAGTGCTATCTCTCCATTATGTTGAGTTGACTTTGGAATGATTGCAAATATTGTAATGAAATATAAAAAATATAGCATTATATGTTTCATTGAATGCAATTTACATTTTTCTTTTATACCTTATAACATTCCAGACCATCTAAAGCGAGAACGAAATTGGTAATCTAATTTCCATATATGGTAATTTTTGGAAGGATACAAAAAAGGTTTAATTAAATATACAAATTATTAATAAATCTATGATCAATAGTGATTAAATATAAAGACACGTTCTTATTCAATTAAAATATTTCATGGATAAAGCTTTTCCTAATGTCCAACTTATACGATGATTATTAATACTATCTTTTATAACCAATACCTGGCTATCCGATATATTTAGCCATTCCAAAACTGTTATTATATAAAGCAATTCATCGCAATTAGATTTTTTAAATGATTTACAATAAATAAAAATATATTCTTTCAATGCTCGAAAGGTAATTCTGCTAGGTATTTCAATGTTTTTTAAAATGTTATAAAAAAAGGATAGTAAATATAGTTCATCTACCTTAGGAACTGGCATCGGTGATTCGCTGAATATCTTATTTAAATCTTTTACTTTCATGGCTTCAACAATTCCCATTCCAAGAAATGATTTGGTATAGATGAAATTATTAGAATCAAATGGTGAATAAATAATATCGTTATCATGAACAAGATCGTGCAAATATATATCATACGCAATTTGTAAACTTGCACCTCCCATTTCAACAATACCCAATCTTTTCTCATTCCCATTGCTCCCTTTTAAAAATTTCAAAGCTTTAAGCGCGAAGAACCCTTCATTCTTATCATCGAGCATTCCTATTTCCTTTTTGCGAAAACCAAATTTACGAATGATTCTATAAATTAGTTTAAAAATTCTAAGTGAAGTAGGAATACCTAAAATTCTAATTCCTCCAGTTGCCATCACACTTATAGGAATTTGAGTTATTTCAACATGTGCATTACTGATATATGATGAGCAATCCCAAAATAGCGTATAAAATAATTTTTCTATTTCATATTCCGTCGATTCCTTAGTAATCGGAAAATCAATCGCTGAACTACAGGATGATACTATTTTATCTCTATTATTATTAATATGAAATATATTTAATCTTGTTCCTGTAGATCCGCAGTCTATAACTGCTGCATAATAGGATCTGACTTCTAAAATGTAACATAAAATCGTTAGAAAAATATTAAGCATCTAATTCAAATTCCTATCCTATATATTTATAAAACATTAATATACAATACAATGATTATTCAACGAATCAAATGTCAAACTCATCAAGTAATATGTGATAAAATTTTATAACAGATTGTCACAGAGTAATTTTAAATTTATAATAGTTAATAAATGATTATAAAAATCAAATCTTATTCTCATACTTAGTTGTTTTATTAATGATATATCGTTTTTTACTGGATCATAAGATATAATTTAATAATATTTCTAGGTTGGTGAACATTTGTCCCCAAATTACTAGTATCTTTAACATAAAATTTTACTAAACAAAGAGAAGCAGATATATACAATAAAAAAATGTATAAATATTTCTTGAGTTCGACTTAAGTCAAAATTTTTATTATTTTTAAATATGATATCAGGATGTTAATAAGAAAAATATAAAATTTTACACATTTATAGGTGTTATTGCCAAATTAATTACTTACATAACATCTAAACTTTATTCATAGCAAAAGAGAAACTTACAGTGATAACAAAAAAATATGCTGGTATCAAAACAGACCCCACCCAATAAATAAAGTTATAACCAGAAATTTATTAATCATTGATATGTCTACAGTAAGTGACTTAACCATACAACTGTATATCTCTAATCACGCAATGAATGCATCATTAATTACCAGTTATATAATAATTTATGTAGTATTGATATTTTCCTAAATATGAAAATCCAGGTATTATGTAGCGATATATGTCTGCATATTAAATTAATAAAAAAATTGATAATATATTTTATTATAGTATCCTTTCCTATCTATTTACCCCATATAAAAAGTCAATATTATGATCTGTTTTTCCCATTACTTTATATATTTTACCCTAATATTATAAATCCCATTTTAACCCACCCAAATAAGAATTTATTAAAATAAATATGAAATTGTATTATTTTAATGTTTTGTTTTCTTTTCTCTTATGCGTGATGAGCATCCGTTAGCACTACCATCCAAAACCTCGATATCGATTCTTTTATGTTCAATCATAAAACAAAATTATTTTACTAATACAAAAACATACTAAAAATACATCATTAACTGCAATTAAAAAACTTTTTCAAAATCAAATAATAATGAAACAATAAATTATTACAAAACCAGACTGATAAAAATACCTAAATAACTCATTAAACAAATAATCAATATTACTCATCACAATTTATTTCAAAAGCATGAACACCTTTCTTCAAAGCAAATCCTATTACCTCATAAACCATTCTATTTCTTTCAACTAAAGACTAATTATATGCACTTACTTTTCCTTTAAATTTATCTGAAACAAGATGAATACTAAAACGGGTTTCTTTTTCAGGTGGATGCGACATATCTACCACTGATATTTCCCTAGGATTAAATTCTGATTGCAATAGTTGATATAATTTATCTCTCATGATGGGTGTGTTTATTAAAAATTTAGTATGAATTTTGCTACTCCCATTTTAAAAAGGGAAAACCGAAATTAATCATTCATAAGAAACAAAGTAAATATTTATTTTTTCATTATAATATAAATTATTGCCAAATGAATTAATATTTTATTCTGACAATTGCTATAAATAAAATTATTTTACTTTTTATATACAAAAATAAATTATCTGTTATGAAAAGAAACATAAAAGATTTATGACATGGAAATAAAGAGCTGTTGTATGCTCACTTAATTTTGTAAAATGTTGGATGATTTTAAAATATTAAATAAAATATAACTTCTTATTATTAATAATATTATAATTAAATATTCCATATTAGATGATAAACAATACCGATAAAATATAAGAGAAATTTTTGTATAATAAAACATAAAAAAATTACTAGAAAGAATGCTTTATAAATCCAACGATAATAAAATAATGAACATATTTCTTAATATAGTTTATACTTGTACTACACGTTTAGAAACATTGTATTATCATATAAAAAATACAAATATTTTTGGCAGAACTACTCTCGATTATGTTAGCACTATAGTAAGCCAACTAATCGATCGATCATCTTGTATCTGATTGTTATCAAATAGGTGTAGCATCAATGTGCGATCTTTTTTACTGAATAATACATATATTTCAAAAAAGGGAAGTCATATATTATATTCAGTTAAATAAATAGTTAAAAGAGAATTGGTTAGCATTTATCCAATGAAAAGCAATATATTAGTAAAACATAATTTACTGGACAATTTTTACATGAGAAGAGTAACAAAATCATTACGATTGAGATATTATTTTATGTCTGAGTAATATTATATTGCGAAAATCGAAAAGAAAACAAATACACTTTTATGCAAAATAAATATGATTTGTTTATAAAATTATTTGAAAAGACTGAGAATAAATTATAAATCTTAATATTTCTACTAACAAAAGTATTGAAATTATTTCTATATAATAAGCATTGTATGAAAATTAAAGGTTATCAAGGATGAGACAGTTGATAAAAATGGCTGTATATCTAAATTTCACTAAAAGAATAGAAATAAAAATCACTCATTAAACTATGTTCTAAATTATATTATCTTTAAAATTGTAATATTATATACTCATTATATTAGTATGAATATTCCTTTTTTTTGTTATATAGCCTTCTATATTTTATTAGAATAGCTTAATTAACGGGATATAATGCTATTAAACTATGCATTTTATGCTTTAACAATTAAAAATCTTATGCATTAACATTTTTTAAACAAAGCATATTCCTTATTATAACATCCTAAGATTATTTTTATATTACTAACAAACACTTTTATCTGAATTATATTCCCAATTACACCCCTGTTAATGAAACCTTTAACCATTCTTGAATTAGTAAGTAATAATTAATTAGTTATCATCTTCAACCATAATGATAATATCTTCTATCGTATCCTTTCTGTTTATATACCAAAATGTAGTATTTATACTCATAGGAGTAGGAATATTTGCTTCATCCATCATTTCTTTAATAAAGGTAAACAATGAAATGATAAACAAATTAAAAAATGGTAAGTTAATTTAATTAGTTTTTGAGACATTTATAGTAATATGTTATATCATAGGATTTTTTATATTATTAGATAATGTGCTAGTAATGGAGGTAGGAAAAAAGAATTGTGATGGTTGTATGGAAATGGGTGTTATAGGGATAATATTTGCTTCCTTGTTCCTTTTCTTCTACTTTTGTACCATGTGTCTTTTTCTGCATAACAAATTGTATAAACAAATAAAAGAAGTCATATAATAAACAAAAATCTTTTTCATTGTAATATTTTATCTGTTTTTTACATATTGCATGGAATTTCATCATAAGAAAATACTCTTAATCTCCTGACATGAGAATCCCTCCCTTCCTGGTGATTAGATAATATAATCAAATAAATAAAAAAACAATCTTTTCCTATATCAATATGAATAGGCCCGTCTGGTTCTGTAAACGAAAGTGTTATTATACTCTCCATAGAGTCTTTCGTAATTCCTGTTTTTACTTCGATCTTTTCGGGTGTATAAGAATCATCAAGGGAATAAGACAGAAATAATTCAATATGGTCAATATAAGTACGTCTTATAAATGAAATTTCTATAAAATGTGGGAGATTATCATCAGTATGCCAAAATTCATTTTCATTTTCCGAAAGTAGCTCTTTTAATCCATGATCTCGTTTGTATGAGCTTAATCTAATATCCATTTTATAGTTGAAAAGGGTGAATTCTTATTTTTATTTATGCAATGAAAAATATTTTATTTAACAAATTATTTAATAATGCATATAATAAGTAATTTATTTTCATAAAAGATTGTCTCTATTAAGAATCTGTTCTAGTTTTTTTTGTTTACTCTTAGATAGTGTACATATCCTCTCCTCATCTATTGTATTTAATTCATCAAATGGAGAGATATGTAATGGTAATTCTTTTCCTATTTGGTATTTTTCATAATCTAAAATCTTGTTCTGATTTATGCAATCAAATACAAATTGAAAATGAATATAAACTTTGTTTATATCTAAAACTATATTTGTATTATCCGTTATATAATACGTTGCTTCCTCAGTTATACTTCCATTTCTTGATGTGATAATAAATTCCAATTCTTTTTTTAATTCAGAATTTAAAATACAAAAAGAAATTTGAGAAAATAAATCTAAATTTGTATTTGCTGGCGGTGAAAGCCTATCTTTTGAAAGAAGTGTAAGCTTATGGTTGATTAATCTCAAATGTGCAAGATTAAGTTGATGGCAATCATTTAGTAGACGCAGGGTATCTTCGCTAGGTGGAGCAGAGAATTTATGTGGGGTATACCAGAGAACTTCCACATTCTCTATGAACATCTGATAGTATATTCCTTTCTTGGTTAAAAACACAGATTTAAGACACTTCGCTGTTATATTTTTAAATATTTCCAATTCTTTTTCTCTCAGCATAGCTAAAATAGTCAAACACTCGCTTAATCCAATTATTGCCTCACGAAATGTTGGAAATTTGTGCTTAACTAAAACTGTGTAGTCTTGTTCTATAACATTGATAGCACCTTTGTTTTTTAACCTACGGTTTTTTCGAAATGTTTGATAAGCCTCATGATTGTAAACATTTTGGATATCACTGATTCTATAATAATGTTTATATCCGCTATCGTATTTCAAATTTTTTCTTGGTTTTGCTGGTTTTAGGTTCAAAAGAATACTTATATGCTGGAACTCATTTTCATCCAATGCAAGTTCTTTCATTGCTGTGGTTTTAGAAATTAACGTCTTTTCTGGTTTAATCCGCCATGATGTCATTGGGGTTAAAGAATATATTGATTGTTTATTTAGATAAAGTATTTCAAATTTTTTTGATTTCTTGCCTTAATAATTTCGTTTTTATGTAAACGTATCTTTTACATAGTACTGCAACTATTTTACTTTTCATAATCGTTTCTTTTTCTGGCTATCGATAATAATTTATATTATTAAAAGACAGAGTATACAGAGCCAATTGCATTAAAAGGATACTTCATTTTAATATAATAATTGGATTATACACTTAGTTCTGATATATAAATTTTAATTATGAATGGCTGCACATTGCTATGATATGTAATATTATTATACATATCTTCTTTTTATTCTCCAAATGCTTCACCTAAACTCTGTGTAAAGCTTAAGATTTTTCTGTAAATAATCAATAATATTTGTATATAAATATTATAACGATAAATTAAATCATTTTCGAAATATAAATAAGAAATTATATCAAGTGTCTATCTATGAAACACACGCAATATCTAAATATTTTTTGCTTAAAGTTAGATTTTTATCTGTTTTATATCTTCTAGCAGCTAAGCTTCTAGTAATGCGTTTTCACGATTTAATAGCATTTATATTATAACTATAATAAGAAAAAAATTCATTTTGAATGATATATTGTTTCCTTAGATTCAATTTTATAATAGCAATATATTTTAAATATTTAGTCTTTTTAATTAAACGATTTTTTATTTCAAATTTTTTTATAGTTTACTCAAATATTTATTTTAAAATACTACTTTGATATTAAAAATCTATTTATTTAAAATTAATAAATGTGTATACCACGTTTTAATTACATGAATTATTTATTATATGCTTTTATAATTTAGTTATTCAGTTCATCGTGTCCACCTTTTTATTCAATGCCTTTTTTTACTTGAATAAAGGATTTAAATGCTTTTTTATGACAAGAATTTATTTTTTAATCTTAAATTATTTATTTTTTTTATTTTTATGGTTCGTGTGGTAATTTACAACTTCCCAATATTTCTCATATATAATAATTTTTATTTTACATCTATAAAATAGCAATAACACGTTACATAATAAAATCTATTCAATTTACGTTTTATATTCGGTTCAAATACTTTATGATATTTATGATTCATCATTATTGATTGAATATTAGTTACTATCAGAAATAATTGTATAATTCAGCAAAACATATAATAGAAGATATTTATAGAGCTGAATAAATAAAAACATTACGATAGTAATCAGATATTACAAAAGTTATATTTTTACTGAAATAAATGCCTTATAAAATAAAAATTTTTATTAATTTCTTTCCTAGCTATTACGTTTCTTTTTAAATTTTAAGGACATAACTTTATATTCATTACATTTAAATATATTTTCTGCTGTTATTATATTACTATACTTTTAAAAGATAAAAAAAGTTTTACTATATGATATTACCTTATGTTAGTATGTATATCAATATTTATTCATAAGTAATATACTTCTTATTCATTTTATATATAATATATTTGTTACTTACATATAATCCTTTTATAATTTGAGTGTTATAAAAAATATACTTAAACAATGAATGATATATTAAATTGCGTATACTTCTAAATTATAGCTATATTTAATACAGTCACTTGGTGTTTTACTATCACATATAACAACATCAAGTGTTTTGATAGATATTATTACAAATTTTAATAAGATGAATAAATAAAAAAACGGTTTGAATTAAAACTCTAATTTACTTGTAACCTGTTTTATTATATAAATAAAACTAAGTTATTTGATAAAACACAGCATTTCATATATACTCATTTAAAATGAGCGAATGATTTTAGAGAAAGATATACTAAAATAAATGACAAAGGTAAGCTTTGTTTCTATATCGATGAGTATTAATTCAAGAATGAAGCAAATGTATTTTTATAAAACTTTTCAAGTTATTTAAGGATTATACATGTTAAATGACTTTTTTTATTATATTGTTTTTATATAAAATCAATATATTATAATTCAAATGATTTTATTTTACTATATCAAATAAGCCTTATTAATATTACACTGTTGCTGGAATTAATTACTAAATCTTATCATTTATAGTATTTTTATAAATAAATAGTTTTACTATTAGTTTGAAGATACTACATTGTTTTAAATATCAAAGTATTTTATTTTTAATATACAATTTATACATACTAGTTGGTTATGATATCACGCCACTAACACACATTTTTGATTTATCTACCATCTAAAACCGGTTATATACGATTTAACCCTAAAATGTCTGGAAAACCTCTAAAAACTTATTTTGAAGAAAGACAAATTCCCAATATATACACTCATTTCATTGAATGCGGTATCGATGAAAAATCACTCCTATCTCGTATAAAAATGGGAGATCTTCATAAATGGGGTATAAAAGATAAAAGAGACCAAGAAAAAGTATATGCGATTATCAAAGAAATACAGAACGAGATGAACACACCAGTTAAACACGATTATTTACTCCATCAAAATAAATCAGATGATAAATCAGTTTTAGAATACAACGAAGTTTCATTTTCCGATTTAAATTCTTCTTTTACTGAAAACAGTTTTATGAAAAATTGGAAGAATAGTAAAATTACAGTTTGTGTTCGGAAAAGACCTATAAGAAATAATCAGACCGATATCGTTACTGTAGAAGATGGTATGGTCGTTGTCGAGGAACCCAAAGTTAAACTGGATTTAGAGGAGTATTCCGTCCGACATTCCTTTCCTTTTGATTTTACTTTTGATGAAAAAAGTAAAAATGAAGACATATATTCGGGTGTTGTAGAGGAAATAGTAAATTATGTGTTGGCTGGAGGAAATGGAACTGTTATAGCATATGGCCAAACCGGAACAGGTAAGACACACACTCTTTTTCATCCAAGCTGCGGATTGGTTTTAATTGCTATTTCTGATTTCATAAAACGAGAAGGAAAGGGGAAGCTTGCCTTCTACGAAATATATAACGGGCAACTTTATGATTTACTAAATTACAGACAAAAAGGACTAATGAGAGAGGCTGAAGGAAATATTGTCCTTTTTAACATAGAAGAAATTTCCTTTACTGCTCAAGAGGATGCCATGAGCTTAATAAATCAAGGATTAAATTCAAGAATGACTGGAGTAACCGGGGCCAATAGTGAGTCTTCACGTTCCCACGCAATAATTCGAATAACTGGTGAAAGAGGGGGTACGATGGTATTTGTTGATCTTGCAGGCAGCGAACGAGGCAGCGACAGAAAAATGGTAAATTCAAAGATTAAGAACGAGGGTGCAGAAATTAATAAAAGTTTACTGGTGCTCAAAGAATGCATACGAGGAATGGATATGCATTCGCAATACCTTCCATTTAGGCAGAGTAAACTTACACAAGTTTTAAAAAACTCATTTATAGGAGCTTCCCATACGTGTGTAATTGCTACAATAAGCCCGAATCGTGGGGATGTGGACCACACACTTAATACGCTTAGATATGCGTTCCGCATAAAGGGCGATCGCGTCACCCGCCCCACCTCGAGCAAAACAATTATAAGTGAAAAAGCATCTCAAAGATTCCGAAGACATTCTTTTGATGAAATCCATAGAAGATGCGGATCTCCGGTTAAAAAAGAAAGTAGCTCGCCTTCTGAAGAACTCATTAGAAAAAGAGTGAATTTTTCTCTTAGAAAAATATCTAATGAGGTGGAATCGTGCCACGATATTTCTGCCCTTGAAAAAGTCAGTGAATTATTGAATTCGATTGAATATTTCTTAAGAGAAAATAAATTTAAATAAACTCTAATTTGGCTGTAAAACAAAAAATATTAAATATTAACGGCAAATTATGCTTTTCTACATGTGAGGATAGAATATGCCTGATAGGATTTACATATTTGGATAATAACAATAAATAAAGACAGTATTCATTTATTAATATAAAAAATATACTCTGATTATTTCATTTTATCATGAAAGATGAATAACTAATATACAAAATTTTTATTTGGTTTTTAATACTATTATAAAATAATTACTTCTATTTTACTATTATATTCGAGTGCTTTATAACTTAATAGGCTTTAAATGTTTTTCCGTAAATATAACACCAAGCCAAAGGCTCAGCTACAATTAGTAGCATGTGAATCAAACTAATCAGTTAATTAGTGTGATAAGTTGTGACTATAGTAACATATCATGTTCAATGGAATATATAAAAGAGATGTCAATAATAATATAATATTATTGTATTTCATGTTTGATAATAAGTAGATCCAACCGTAATGAATAGAATAATTGACCTATTATAATAGGATGTACTTATCTAGTATCTAAATATCACTAACAACAATAAATTAACATAATCATTCTAAATTGGAAAAAAAAAGTACATAAAAGTGAAAATATAATAAATAAAACTAGTTTTAAATAAAAAATTAATGAAATTAAAAAACAATTTATACTTTAATATTTAAATAATTATAAACGTAATTTGTTCAAATATAATATTTTATATTTTATTGGATCTATTCGTCTGAAATGACGTTAAACTAGGACGAGAATTTACTAGTAGTTTTGGGTGTCAGAAGCTGATGGACAAGTACAAACTTGGAGTTCGACTCCAAAACTGTCTATTCATATTGTATATGCCAACTTACCAATTTTTTTAATCCTCTTCAAAGGTGAGAGTTTTAGAGGTTAGTTAAAAGGCCATCAAATTTCACACATATATGGCATTTGGTTGGTGCACTAATTACCAAATTAAGTGCACGGAAATATCCTAAGTTCCATTTAGAGCAAAGGAGGAGCATCTGGAAAAACAATGAATATGGAAATATAAAAATAGAACCACGCCTAGATTAAACCAAAGCAACACGCAGACGTTCTGCTTATATTGGAATGTCTGCAGTAGGGGAATTCCGGGTAAGTCAGCTGCACGGCTCAATATGAACACTTACAAGTGAAACTAGGATGATAAAAGCGCCTTGGTTTGATATCAAAAGCATTGGGCTACAGGTACCCTGCATTGCTTGCAAGGTTTATACAACTCCAATAGATGGTATGGGCATCCAATAACAGCGGTATAAGCACCTAAGGGGAAAAGATTGTCTCAATTTAGACAATTGCTGCACTAAGCCATGTATTTTATTTTATATATATAAAGAGCCTTTAAAGTATAGGCAAGATATCATAATTTGTGAAAGAAATCATTAATAAAATTATATTTATTGTTCCTACGAATACAAATATCTATTATTTATTGATAATTTAAAGTTCTCGATTACTAGCTGTAATACACCACAAACTCTGTTTATACTTCACTAAAAGAATCATTGGAGCGAAATTTAAAAATTACTATTTATTTAATCAATGTATCGATAGCATCAAACAATATTTATAAATTTCATATTTTTTATAGTGTCAAAAGTTAAAATCGATATTTTGCTGGTTTTTATAAAAAAATATTTATTGTGTTTCCTACTTCTAAATTTTCGCACAATAGCTAAATCCGTTGTTTTTTATTCATAATTAAAACGAATTTTTTGATTAATTGTCTTTGTGCTATTTTTGAATTTATATATCTTGAAACGCTTTACAAAAATCAATCGTATGCGAAACATCATTAAAAATCTTAGCATTTGCTAACTATTATTTTTTTTCTTATGTGGTAATTTATTTGTATTTCATTTAAATATTCAGCAAAAATATTAAAATATCTCCTATGCCTTTCTTACTATTGAAGCCTTGAATAACAACACTTTAAAGTACAATCGCAAAGTAAACATATGCAATAATATTTTCATAACTATTATCAGTTTTATAAATAATTCATCACGTTTCCTTTTCAACAGCGTATAATGATTTACGAAAAATGAATAGACCACTTTTAAATAAACTTTTATGTTTTTTTCTACTGGATGAAAAAGTGCTGATTTATGTTAATAGTTCTAGTAATTTGCAAACTTTGGTTTTTATATGCTCAAGTATATTGTCACATATTTTTTAATTTCATCATACAGCAATGATATACACGAAAATAAATAGATTGTATCATTTGCTCGTAATCTCTAAAATTTGTAAAAAGATATCATTTTATACCAATAATACAAATTATTTAAAATATTTTTTAATATGAAACATATTAAATACGTTCATTAAAAGATGAATTTATATATTGGTAAAATATATCATTATTTATATATATGAAAAAATTTTATAAACTAAATAATGATATATGCATTCAAGATACGCTTCGTATTTCATAATCACATATAATATTTATTTTACTTAAATATTTTTTAGTATCAGAATTCTATACTTCTTACAACATTGTATAAGATTAGTTCAAATAGTATATCACTATCTTGGGTATATTTAATATCATATTGTTTAATGTTACTTCTGCAATTTGTGCTGTCTTTTTCTTTTTAATAATGATCTGTAGTTTTATTTTTTTGTAAAATGCTTTCATCGGAGGCATAATGCATCCGTCGATAACAACTTCTATATTTGCAATTATTAAAAGTAATTGCAATGTACATATAATAGTTAGATGCGTTTTTTTATTATTTATTTGTGATGTTATATTTTGAAATTTTTTGAATAGATATTCTGAAATAGTTATAACTTTTAAAATTACATTGGATTTGAAATAAACTTCAAAAAATTGTATACACTAAAGAATTAGGTCTGCTGTTGATGATATATAAATCTAAATCATACAATATCCTGATATTTGAAAAGATTGAACTAGAAAACCATCACCATTCCTATTTCATATATTAAATGAAAAACTTATATTAGAATTTTAAGACTATTTACTAAAAATTAAACACTAAGAGATCAGTTGAATCTTTTAATGAACGATTGATATCTATTTCATAATATAGACAACAAATATATGAATTCTAAATTCATATCAATATATACGCAAAATTCGATTAATATAAGAATTGTTTACAACTAAACTGTAACGAAGGATTATAGCTAATCAGGATTTGAGCATAGATTTAAATAATATTCAGATAACAAGTAAATATATACTACTAAAACTTAAAGATAAATTAGATATATTATCAAAAATAGTAGCAATTAGCAATTTATTAGAAAAAATAAAATCTTCATCTCATCTTTATAAAATCTTTTTAAATTTATAACATATTTTAAATAATAAAATTTAGTATTAACAGAAAAAATGCTTTAAAAAGAATATTAAAAGTACAGCATGAAAGCTGTATAAGGCTAAAAAAAACTGTATAATTCGGTCTGATACTTTTTAACCTAATTTAGGTATAGAAAATTAACTTAAATATGAACCCAATTTTTTAAAAAGAAAACGAGAATCTTTTCTAAAAAACTTCTTATTGTAAGAAAATTACAGAAAAATAAAAAGTTATCGGTTTATTAATCAATTATATATGATAGGATAATAAGGCACTATTATACGATAAGACATCATAAATTGCTAAATATTTTTATCTACTAGTCGCAAATAAACAGAATCAATAAAGTTTTTAATATATGAAAGCTATGCTGTACAAGAAATAATAGAAAACGAGTTTACCAATCTAAAGTGGATGCTTGGATCGAAATAAATATAAAGCGTAATAATGACAGATTATATATATTTATGATAAAAAAGCGTGATTCATTTATATAAGACTAAAATAACACAACATGGCAACCTTAATAAGTTAAACTATAAAAAATAAAAAACAAAATTTTAGATAATGAAGGTGGAAATTTATATAAATGTAAAAACATCGTTATTGAATATGTTTTCATATGGGGGATATACTAACGAAATATTATTGAAAGTATTTGAGACAATTGCAAATATCCATAAAAATATAGTATATATTTAATATCTAACATTGTATGGTAAACAATCTTCCTTGAAGAAGATTTATAGCTAAAGAAGAAATTATTTAACAGAAATAAAAAAGACAAATGAAACATGTTTGATGAAAGAGACTATAAGACCAAAATAAAATCGACAATAATACTTAAGCTTCTTATATAACATTTAGCATCCACTTATTTAATAGAGTGTTATCTTCTTCATTATATATTTTCTTTTTATATTGCTTTCGATACACAATTCTTCACTTCATCTCGAATTCTTTTGACTATTATTTGAATTCTATCTTTCATTAGCCTTTAAGTAAAACATGAATTTATTTCAATAAAATTTTCTTAGCTTTTTAATTATGCTTTTTTTGAATTTCCCAATGAAGTTGAAAAAATATAACATTAAATCTTTAATAATATAACCTTTAAACATTTATTTATATTAAAATAGTTTTAAATCTGACCAATCATTTTAAAACTTTGTATTAAATTATAAATAAATTACTTCTCACCCCAGCAAACATGAAATACATAATTGTAACAGGCGGTTCGTTATCCGGAATAGGAAAAGGTGTAGTTGCAAGCAGCACTGGCGTGATACTTCAATCACGAGGCTGTAAAGTAACATTCATTAAGATAGACCCGTATCTTAATATTGATGCTGGCACTCTTACACCATTTGATCATGGGGAAGTGTTTGTTTTAAGAGATGGAACAGAGGTAGATTTAGATCTTGGGAATTATGAAAGATTTCTTGATATTGACTTAAGCAATGAGCACTGTATTACTACAGGGAAAATATATAGTGAAGTGATACGAATGGAGAGAAAGGGAGATTACATGGGTAAAACCGTACAGATCATCCCTCATGTTACTAATATGATATTAAACAAAATCATGCGTGCTGCAGAAATTCCAGTAAAAAATAAAAATGGTATATTATCACCTGAAATATGTATAGTTGAGTTGGGCGGAACAATAGGAGACATTGAGTCCAATGTATTTGTTGAAGCCCTAAGACAGCTTCGTATAAAAGTAGGAAATAATAATTTTATGGTCATATCAGTAGAACACATCCCAGAACTTATTAATGGTGAACTTAAGACTAAGCCAGTCCAGCACTCAACTAGAACAGCTATATCCTTAGGAATAAAACCTGATATCATAGTGACTAGGTGTAATAAGACTATAGATGATGTAATAAGAAACAAAATTTCCAACTTTTGTGAGGTAGGTTTAAATAATATTTATCAACTCTCTGATCTTTCTAGTGTCTATGAAGCCCCTTCCAATCTTGATTCTCAGGGATATTATATGAGTATTTCGAATCTTTTAAAACTAAATAAAAAAATAGAATCGTTTGACGTTTCAAAACACTTTTCTATTTTATTAAATAAATACGAGAAAACAGTTAGAATAGGAATAGTAGGAAAATATATTTGTAATTCTGATTGTTATCTATCTATCTCAAATGCTCTTCGTTTTTCAGGAGCACATTTAGAATGTAACGTTGATCTTGTGTGGATCGAGTCAAGTGAGTTGGAAGAAGGATATAAATTCGATATGGTAAAGGAATGCCATGCTATCCTTATTCCTGGTGGATTTGGAGGAAGAGGAGTAGAAGGTAAAATTTTAGCTATTAAGCATGCAAGAGAAAATAATATTCCTATCCTTGGTATTTGTCTTGGATTCCAACTCATGGTAATTGAATTTTGTAGAAATGTAATCGGTCTTCCAAGTGCTAATTCTGAAGAGTTTGATGAGTCAGCAGAACATAAGGTCATAACACGAATTCCGGAGCTTTCCTCCGATGGCATTGGCGGTACTTTACGTCTGGGTGACAAAGAAGTCTATCTTTTGAATGGAAAGGTTAAAGACGCATATGGCGGGGCTGAGTTAATAATGGAACGACATCGCCATCGTTATGAAGTGAATCCACAATATGTTGAATTATTGGAAAAGAATGGTTTAAGATTTGTTGGAAAGGGAGATGATGGGCTTAGGATGGAAATATGCGAATTTGATGACCATCCATTTATGGTAGCAGTGCAATATCATCCTGAATTTAATGCAAGACCTAAAAATCCCCAATGCTTATTTACCGCATTAATAAAAAATGCATTAAATAATTTTTAAATAAAACATCGAATTCATAATATCAATAAATAATTCATTATTAATGTAAACAGAATAAGAGCAAATATGAAAATTTGGCGAATAAATTAGGCTTGCTATACAAAACAATGACTAAAACAATACCTTATGTTATGACATGGGACGAAGCGGTAACCAAGTATCACAGAAATTATTTTGAAAAATTAAATATAATATCTACGATAAAAGCATAGATCCAATTGACGGTATCGAAGAAGACGCTTGAAACCATATAACTTTAGTACAGAAGAAGCGTTAAGGGTGACATGGACGTAAGAGATCGAGTATAAGGATTTGTAGAAGCAAGTGCCGTTGGATTATATATAAAAGAGAAAGATAAAGAATATCACAACACTAACCCTTTAAATAAAGTCAATATTATTGTAAACAAATATAAATTATTATAAAAAGTTAGGAGTAGGTGTCAACAACATACGTATTTATACTGTATAAAATAAATCAAAATTTGTAAAGTTGTTTTATACAATTTAATCTGTCTTTATATTTTACTAGGAAAATAAAGTCTGTAAGAATTGACTAATGAATATCGGCGCCAGTTTAATATTTAAATTAAATTATTCTTTTTAACATTGATCAATTTACCATAATTGAGCCTTGTCTCCCGTTTTATTTTAATATATCTTTAGTTGTAATTATTGATGAATAAAAAGAGTAAAGATTATATTGTTTGGTGTGATAGTATTAATTCGAATTGATTCATACACACATGACTCTTTAAGGTACATTCTTTTAATTTGTTCTTAATGTTTTATAGTATAAATTGTTCTTATTTATCTGATATTCACCAAATAATCATTGTTGCACAGCGCACGACATTTATTATATTTGTATTGATTTCAATAATATTTCGATTTTAAATCCGTTATAACATAAAATTTATATAAGTTTACTTTATATAGTAACAAGGTATGATATTTTATATAGACAATCTGTTTATTTCGCTTTCTGTTCCTTTTAGTATATTCTATATGATAAAAAAATATAATTTAAAAATTTAGATAATTATAAATCACACAGCTCATTATATATAGTTACATATTCCTTCTTGCACATTAAACATGAAAAGTTACAAAATATTCGTTGTTTTTTATATAATAATAGGAGACTAGTATTATTGATATATCCTGTAAAAAAATCGTAATGATCAAATATATGAAATAGGTTTTTTGTGTTTGTATACACTCAATTATTATATATAATACACTCAATTATATATAATACACGATATAAATAATTCACAGTTTTTTACTTTTTAATTCATTTATGATAAAATGTCTACGTTATTCATATCCAATTCCTAAACACAATTTATTATTTTCTACATTATATCAAGCCAATACTAAAAAATAATACTCTGTGACGATTGATTTAAATAAACAAGCTATTATAAAAAGATGTAATATATAAGAGAATGATAAAAATCTTGTTATTAATACAACATTACCACTCATATATAATACTAATATAATTAAATTCACGATGTTGGTAAAGCTAATGGTGGTAAAACTACTTTTTTTATATCTAACTCATATTCAAATTCGTATTTTTAATATAGCTCATTAAAAACGATACAATTAGTATAAATATTGACTATAAAATAGACTGGTTTAACGTAATAGCTCAAAAATATCAAAAGGTATAGCAATAATCGTAGCCAATTTGTGCTATTTATATAATACACTGAAAAATAACGTTGTTATATATTCCTAATACCTACTATTGTTATATTCAAAATGCATTGTTATAATAAATACAATAGTAATTGAAATATTCTTATATGCTATTTTTTTCTCTTCATTTTTATAGTTTTTCTCTTTTCCTAAAAGAGACATATTAAATACTTCATATTTCCTTTTTTGTTGTATCAAAGTTAGAAATAATATTATATTGTATTCTGGTTGTAAGCAATACTATTTTATGAATAATTAAATCCGGCTGTTTTTGTTATTGAACTGAAAACCCCAAATTTTATCACGTTTATTATCTACGGATATGTTTGATAAAACAATATTTATCTAAAATTTTTATAAATACTAAATTAAAAATGAATATCAGTTAATAATTAGATCTTTTATTATAACTCGTGGATTTTGTTATAATTTCGGGTCTGTCATATACATAATAACTTATTTGATAAAAATTTAAGTTTGAAAAACTCACTTATATATTTTTTTAATACAATTGTGTGTTTTCGACTTAAACACTGTTAAATAAGCATGTAATATTGTGATTTTTTAAAAATATATAAATATGACAAAATCATAAACTACAAAGCGCTATTTAAGCCAATTTGCTTCAATCAATATGTTTTATCATGATTGAAGCATTTTTTAATAAGATACACTCCTCATTAAAATATTTATAATTTTATATAACTTCAAGTGACTGATGATTTTATTTTAAACAGATTTTCTATATTTATCTGATACTCTATGTATTTTAATGGTTGTACATTTCATTCTTTAGATTGGAAAATTGATAATTATGGATAATTCATAATTTTATATAGGTACATAAAACCATCCTTATTATAACATAGTTCTAGCTACCATTTACAGTATAGAACATATTGTATTTCAATATATATTAGACAGAAGAAAAAAATAATTAAGTAAACAATAAAGAGTATCATTAAACACGTTCAATAAAGAAGAATCTTAAACAGAAATAATTTAATTATCATATTCCTGAGCTTAATAAAAGTAAATACAATGTTCTTTTAAAAGCAACGATTTTCGTTTATAGTTTTTAATAACAATTGATAATTTTAAAATATGAGGGATATGGTTGCACCAATGAAATTTATGTATCATCAACAGCTTTCTTTTTATTGGTAATATAAATTATATAAATATATTATTTATCCCTTGCATGAATCTTTTTGAATACAAAGAATTTCAAGAATCGAATCAGCCATTTAGTTTTGTATTTGATCGAAAAATAAAGAAAGAAGACATACTAGAGATACTCAGTAATATATCAGAACCAAATCAACAGGAGTGTATGTATTTATATTGTCTGATAAGAAGTGCTATTAGTACTTTGGAATATGACCCTGATACATATAATTTGTTTTATAAATGTTTTATGCAAATATATGCGCATAGCATAAAGAAGGAAGATAAAAACAATAAAGGGGATGATTATGATTCAAAAAAATCTAATTATATTAATGAAGAAAATAACAATCTAAAAGAAGAAATATTTATAAATTCAGCAAGGATACCATCGGATACACCCATTCAACTAGCCTTTAAAACAGCTTCAATGGATAGTTTTTTGTCTAGTAAATGCCATATCAACAAAACATTTGAGGAAACAGTAATAATAATGGCTAATGATTTAAATGGAATCAATTTATTAGAAGTTTTTAATATAATTGAGGATGATATTTTAAATAGTAAACTTGATTATATTATCATGGCTTTGCAATTTATAGCATCTTATATTATAAAAAATCCAAGAATTAAAAATTCAGAAAACAAACAAACTGATACAATAAATATAACAGTGGAAAGTGATAGTATATATTCAAATGATAGCATTCAAAGCTTAAGAATAAAAAATAATATAAATTATGATATAATTGAAGGTATAATTAATGATATAAATTCAGATGATCTATTTAAATTTTCTATTTTATATTTTGAAGAAACTTATACTCTTATAAAAACAACTCATATTATTGAAGATGACATTGTTACAATATTCAAAAATTCATTTCTTGTTAATGCTTTAACTACAGGTGAGTGCCTTAATTATGTCAATGAGATACAGCTCAGTAAGGAATTTATGATTCAACAAGAGAATATGGCAGACATCCAATGCCATATTTTATATGTACTTTCAATTATAGATGTAAATATGTGTAACAATGCTATTTATTTTTTATTTACTACTGATGCCATTATTTACCTGAATGAAGAACTTAGGACATCTGTTATAAGTACAGCAGCACACCTTATAACAAGTAAGGAAGGAACCGATCCATGCATTAATATTATACGTAAAATTAAAAATACGATTAATGAACAGAATAATACAAATATACTAATAGAGAATATACTAGAGCTTGTTTCTAAAATACAATTATCTGAGCATTTTAGTGAGCTTAATGGATATTTCTGTGATATAATAAATTCGGATAGAAAAAACAAAAGAATTATCGAATTATATTGTGATTTTTTAATATTGAATGAAGTAGAAATTCCAGTTTACAATTTTTTCAGGTTCTATGAGTCTGATTTTGTAAATTTATTTTATATGAATTTTTTCAGGAAGTTAAAGAAAAAGAATGATGGCAATATAAATAATAATAATATTATTAATGATAATATTATTGTTGATTTTCTTAAATTTTTTCTTGAAAAATCAGATGTTAAACTTATGCCCATTTTAAATACTCTACCTTATCTTCCAAGTGATAAATCTCATTTTCTAACGATATTCAATCTTTGGGTTTTTATTCTTCAATATAATGCCATGCCAAGTCTTACCTTTTTCTGTCTAAAAACTCCTGCTTTAATTGGAATTGCTAATTCAATATTTATAAAACAAAGCTATCTTCCTGATGTAGCCATAAAGCTAGGATTATCTCGGAACATGCGTGGAGAAAGAGTAGCATTTTTAGCTATACTTTATTACTCAGAAAAACAGAAATTATCAAATTTTAATTATTCTGGGATCCTTGAGTATATTCAAGATGAGATGACTATAAAACATTTTCGGATTGAACTTCCTAATATATTTTATAAAATACATGAAAATATAAATTTTACACCAGAATTTGCCAAGGAATATGTAACACGTCTTCTTATTATAATTTCAAAAGAAAGTATTTTTGATTCTACAAGAAGAATAGTTTATATTATTCTTAATATCTTATTTAGTAAGTTATATTATCTCAGATATGTTAAAGAAATTCATATTCTATTTCGAAGTTTATTTCTTTTATATAAAAATGATGAAGAATATTTAAAACTGATAAATAATAAGAATATTAATACCAATTACGATATTAATAATATTAATATAAATTCTACGCCCACTTTACTTTATTATGTTTCTTTTTATAGAAATATATTAAATGAAATTTCAAAGAATGCTCCACATTTCTATAATTATATTATTTTATGTGTAGCTGATTTATCACTCTTTGGAAGAGAATATCTTGTATTATCACACATTGATAATTTTTCAAAGCTTTATGAGTTGACTTATACTACGATTGGAAAAATAGAAAAATTTCCTTTATTGGATCATAATATTTCCATTGCTCCTCTCTGGTTAATAGATGTTGTATTTATTTACTATTATGATGAAAACATTACCAAGGAAGTATTAAATTTACTTTTTAATAGGCTTAATATTAATTTTCAATATAGAGATCTTTATATCTTATTAAGAATCAGTAATATATTACAAGTTGGTAAAAATGATTGTATAAAGCTATTAAAACAGGTTATATATAAGGGATTGGATTTTAAAACTGATGCAGAGATATTTAGAGAATTGGCACAGGAAGCAAGAGAATATCACCCATTTTATTCTTTTTATTTTAGTAATGTTTATTATATGGTTGGATATAAAGAAAAATGTGAGTCATTTCCTAAAAAGGATGATTTTAATATTTTTAATGAGCATGAATTGGTGTTAATTAATAATACCTTTAGAAGAAAAATTATCTCAGATTTAATACCCGATACTACACCACAATTTTTGGGTTATTATTTCGATGTTGAGAATTTAAGTATAATTGATGCTATAACAATACTTAGAAGGATTAATAATAAACAGTTGGTAGACAAAGCTTTATTAAGAATTAAAAAAAGAGAGGATAATGAGAGTAGTAATATACTCTTTTTTATTCCTCAATTAATCCAAACTTTGAGAAATAAGTCTGTTTTTGGTGATGTCTTTCTTATGCTTATTGAATTATCGAAAGATGATTTGGTTTGTCATCAGCTTATTTGGAATTTAGAGGCTAATTTGTACAGAGATGAAAATAGATTAGTTAAGGATCCATGCTATGATACTTTTAAGAAGTGTATAAATGATCTTTTGTTGAATATGGATGAGGGGCAAAGAGAAAGATATAATTCTCAGATGAGGTTCTTCCGTTCTCTTACATCCATAAGTTCGAAGATGCTTCCTTATTTACGGGATTCAAAGGAAGAAAAAAAGAGACGAATTGATGAGGAACTATCTAAAGTAGAAATTGTGGAAGGAGTATATCTTCCAACAGAACCTGGAAAAAATGTTTTGGGTGTATTAAAGGGTAGCGGAAGAGTTCTACAGAGTCATGCTAAAGTTCCCTTTATGGCATCTTTTATTGTGGGTGATGGCAATGGTGAATCTCATATAACTAATTTGATCTTTAAATTTGGTGATGATTGTAGACAAGACATGCTTGCTCTTCAGCTTATATCTATGTTTCAAGATATATTTAAAGATGCTAATCTTGATATCTTTCTATATCCTTATAGAGTTATAGCTACAGAAAGTGGATGTGGTGTGATTGAGGTCATACCGAATGCTATATCCCGTGATCAAATGGGAAGAGAACGCATAAACAATTTGCATGATTATTTTGAATATAAATTTGGATTTAAAGAGAATATGAAATATCAGCAAGCATTAAAAGGCTTTGTTTCTAGTTTAGCTGGTTATAGCCTTGTTGTATATTTTCTAAATATCAAGGATCGTCACAATGGGAATATAATGATAGATGATAATGGGAGAATGATACACATTGATTTTGGATTCATGTTTGAGATATCTCCGGGTGGACTTAACTTAGAAGTTCCATTAAAATTAACCTCAGAAATTTTAGATTTACTGGGAGGAATCGATGGACCTCACTTTCAACGATACATACGATTAATGGTCCAAGGATTCTATGCACTTAGAAGAAGAAGCAAGGATATAATGTTTATGGTTGATAGCTTTACTGATAGCGGACTTCCATGCTATCGTAAAGGATGTGTTAATAATTTTCTTAAAAGATTTAAGTATGGGCTGAGTGATGAAGAAGTAAAAAGCTTTTTAATAGCACTTATTGGAAGTTCTAGTAGGAATATGAGAACTTGGATCAATGATAAATATCAAGAAATAACCAATAACATAGCCTTCTAGAATATTAATACTAATATTAATGATAATAGTAACAACCCATGGATGATTTATTGAAAGATTATTTTGTTTCTGTTGATATAAAACCTTTAAAAATTATAAAAAGAAAGAACCAAGAAATAGATGGTGTATATATGATATTGAAATATATCAATAATACTAAGAATAATAAATAAACACAATATTTAGAACTATAACAATTCTTCTAATATATAATGCAGTTAAATATCTCTTGTAAATTAACTTCTTATGTTCACACAATAAGATATCTCCTTTTAATTAATTTTTTTGTGCATAATAAAACTCATTTTTAATAATATAAAAGAAAAGAGTGCTCGGTGTAAGCTCCTTTATGACGAAATCGATAAAAAAAGATTTAATAAAAAGTTATATAGAGCCCGCTCAAATGAGCTTGTTAGTCTAAAAGACTCTACTACTTGGATGAAATATGGGAATATTTATCTTCGTACTGAAGCAATTTATTGCTATATCCAAGATAGAAATATCCTTTGGAAAGACGATGCTTAACAATGCCAGCATTACGGTAAAGCCAAAAAGTTGATAGACCATCTGGCAACAGGCTGTGATCAAATGCTTGGCCATGACTATACGTGAAGGCATAATGAGGTGCTTAGGTGTATTCACCTTCTACTTGCGAATAAGCACGGTTTTGAAAAAACTACGATCTTACTTCATCTAGAAGGTTATGGAAAATGAAAGAGCCGAAATTCTGGTCGATACAAGGATAAGAACTGATATCCTAATAAAAAATAATAGACCAGATATACTTATTGACGATAAGAGGGAAAATTAAATAATATCAGTTGAAGTTGGTATAACGAGTCAAGATAATATCTAAATTGTCGAAACGGAGATGAAAAAGAAATACGACCTCTTGGCGAATGAATCAGGCTTGCTATACAAAGCAAAAATTAAAATAATACCATATGTCATGGCATGCGATTGTATAATAACCAAGTACCACAGAAATTATCTTAAGGAATTAAATATAAACTTTAGATAGATGCATACATCCAATCTACTGTACTGAAGAAAACGCTCGAAACCATATCACTTGAGTAAGAAGAAGCATTGAGGATGACATAGACGTAAGAGATCGAGTAGAATATGTTGTGAAAATATTCGGAGAAGCAAGTGCCATTGGATGCCAACCACAGGTCATCTAAAAGAAAGACAAAGAATAACATAACATTAATCTTTAAATAAAAAGAATGAAATAGTAATAAAGCTATTGATTTTATAAGAAAAAAATATATAAAAATGCAAGCAATAACCAATAAAATATTATAAGGAATATGATGATACTTTATTAGATTCGTATTATACTTTATTATTATATTGCTCGGCTATTATCTATGATTTGCTGATGTTATTTATTTATTCTTATTTTATATCTTTATCTATTTTTATTAAATATTATGTTATTGTGATGTAATATAATCTTTATCTTGCTATACACAGAATATGTGATGGCTTTAATATATGATGTCGTTAGAAATAATTGGGATTAAACTTTTCTACAAATTATTTTTTTTATTCTTAGATAAGTTAAATCCATAGTAATAAGATTATCTTTATGTTAATAATGTAATCTATTTAAAAGTTAATGCTATATATTATTTTTTATCTTTCTTTTCTATGGTCTGTAGTTGGCATCCAATGGCACTTGCTTCTCCTAATATTTTCACAACATATTCTACTCGATCTCTTACGTCTATGTCATCTTCAATGTTTCTTCTGTACTCAAGTAATAAGATTATCTTTATGTTAATTATTATATATTTAATATCCTAAGTAAAAAAAGTTTTGCTGAATAAATTATCATTATAAAAGACTTGTTTTAAATTTTAAATCCTTATATTATATTTTTAATATACCGTTCAAATGATACTATATTCAAGACTTAATATTCCTGATAGATCTGATATAGAATTAGTAGAAGCTGTGTATAAAGAGCTTGTAAGAAAACATTTTGTTTTAACATATCAAAGCACTGAATCTATACTTTCTGAGATAAATGCAGCATATGCTATTCTTAAGATTAAAAAGAAGAAAAAAATATATGATATGTTTGGAGATTCTATACTGAATTATCTCATTAATAATGACTTTTTAGATTTATTAAGTAATTTAATGAGAATATTCATAGTTATAGTAATTAATATTTTAATTTTCCCAATCGGGTGTATTTTATATTTTAAAGGATTAATTGTACACTCCATATATTTCGTGTTTATACATACTCTTTCTTTACTGTATATCTCTTGGAAAATACGTATATGGAAACATCATTCTATGATTATTACTCTCCTTAGTCTACTAATTAGTACATACTCTCTTTATCTATCAGGTTTTATAGATTATAAACCCATATTAATTCCATATCTTTTTATTGAGACCACTCGATTATCTAAAGATAAATCTAAACGTGCTATAAAAATATTTTTTATAAATATAATCTGTTGTTGTATATTATTCGTGAATCTTCCTGTATGGTTTAAAATATTTATTCCATTAATTTATTCTACTCTTCTTATTAGTGCCTTTATTATACCAGTATTGGTTGGTCTATGTGTTAATTTAGTATTAATTTTATATTTGGGTAGTGTGGCAATGGTAGGTGCTGGCTGGAATCATTGGACTGTGTATATCCCGTTAATTTTCTTCATGTTCATATTAATATTTATGGTGGTTTTGGGTTTATTTCCGCCGATTCCAAAGTCGCGTAAAATGCTTCCTTGCTAATAATTTGACTTTATAGTTTTTATAAAATAAATTTCATTACCAAAATTTACATCGAATTAAAATTCATCATCAGATGAAATTCTTTAATAATAAATTATTTTCTTGGAATTTAACAAATAATCTCTTTAAAATATAATATCTGCTGGAAATAAGATATTATTATTGTATCTTAGTTTAATGATGCAGCTTCTTTACATTTTTATTTACTGAGGAGCCGTAAATGCATTGCTGTTTTGATAAAATAGTTTTCTGTTACAATCTTTGGCTGGATTAAGGTATAATTAGACATCAAAAACTCAATATAAGACCTGTTAGGTACACCGCTCTAGATAAATAAAAATGGTTATTAAACACATATATAAAAACCAAATTTAAAATAAGCCAATTTCAATTATATTTTCACAAAAATTACATATCGGTTTCCTTATCTTGACTAAACGATATTTATTTATATTAGATGATACTTTATTTATTATATTGTATTTGTTTTATACACTTTTATTCTTATGACAATTTATCAATAATATTGTTATTAGGCTAATATATTTACTTAATAAATTTATTTTCTTATATATCTTATCATTGCACCTTAATTTATATTTAAGTAATAACCGTTTATAAATTATTTATATGATACGATAATAATATATTTTAATCAATATAGCTTATTATATTACACTGAACATGATATGTCAACATATGTTATAACACCCATTAGCTGCTATTTTCTTAATTAATTACTAAATAAATCTTTAATTAGATTCTCAATTATAAGAGAGATTTATATAATATTACCTATAGAATAACAGATGAGTGAATTAACATTGCTTTGCAATCAAAAACATATCCAGCTAATTAGACATAATAATATACGCAAATTTTCTTTTTATTTGAAGTGCATTTTTGCTTTATGTGGACAAGGCAATGATATTTAGAACGATAACATATTAATAAATCATCTGATTTAAATTTATCCTGGTTTTTTTATTCAATTGGTTTTTACTTATTACTATTCAAACCCGTCTTATACACCTGTCTTTAGTATATAACAATAATTTATCATGTTTTATTTAATGGGCTGTTGGCTATAACTTTACTGTTCTTTACACTTATTTGGTTTTCACAGCTATCGCCGCAAATATCATATAAGATTTCATCAATGGTTACTATTATTTATTATATATTCTATAAACAGTTAAAATTCGTATAGAACCCAGGATGAGAACTGATATTTCAGTTAAACATAAGCTGCCGGATATATTGATTTACTATATAATCTTATACTAAATACTTTTAGTTAAAGTTGGCGTAACGAGTAAATGCAAACTTCAGCTAGTTTAAATGTAAAAAAAAATATGACTTTTTAGCTAATAACTTGAATTACTTTATAAAACGAAAATTATATCTTATGCTATGCCATGGAACGAAACGGAATAATGACAAAGTTCCGCAAAAAAATACTTAAAAAAGCTTAACACTACACCAAATATTGGGAATGGTATTTAATTCATCGCGTTTTAATAAACCATAGGGATCATCTCACTAGAGTTAAGATAAAAAATATGCTGATAGCATGGAAATAAATGGAAGCGTTGAGGAAGTAGAGAGGATTGAGAATTGAAGGATGCTTATTAAGCATAGAAAAATATAAAATGAATCAATAAAAAGCACTAACACATATTTTAAATAAAAATAAAAATTTGTTATTTGATTAACTGTATTTTTTAATTCCCACCCATTCTATATTCTGAAAATGTTCATAAACAGAAAATTATAGGAATATTAGTAAGTTAAAGGGCGCCGTTAAAATTATATATTCTTTTTAAAAATAACGGTAATACAATATCTTACAAACAAACTTCGCTATATACTATATAATTATATTTTTCTAAGTGAATTACATACTATCTAAAGAATTATGGAAAGAATCTTTTTCATAAAACAATATTATATATTTACTTTCCTTTACATAATCCAAGGAATCTGCTATATAACTTTTTTCATCATCAAATAAAATCCATTTATTAGATCTCTTGACATATGCTATATTGTGTCCATAGTTTATGTCTTTATCAACGAAAATATGTACAATACACCCAAATAGAGAATATGATTTATCATTTATGATAATATTTTGATTAATATTATTTTTAAAGTTTTCTTCTAAATTTTTATTATTTTCATTAAAGAAATTGTATTCAATTATTATAATATTAGAACAGCTCTTAATATGATATTTTAAGCAATGACTACTTTTATTATCAATCTGGTAAGGAATGCACATCTCTTCTAAAGAATACCCATTTATTTCAATATGGTGAGATGTGCTATTATATGCTACCAGTTTTGTGCCTTGAAAATATTGTAGTGTAATTTCAAATGTTTTTAATATCTGTTCATATTCGTCTAATTGCTTTAAAAGGTCATATATAAATTTAACTGAATTGTCTGGTCTTGTTCCAGTATAATACCCGTCACCTTTTCTAACCGAACGTAACAATCCGACTGATGTTTCATAATCTATCATATTTTTACAAAGTACGGCATTTATAAATTTTTTTACTTTTTGATATAATCTACCTTTTCTAATTTTATTGAAATGGTTTGTAAAATATTTTGATGAGATGAGGCATTGCATCGAGGCATTAAAATAACACATTTTTCCAGTGAAATTTGGTAATCCAATATCTTTATTTTCAATTGAGTAATTCTTATTCTGCAAATAATTTGTGATGTAATAATATTCTATTAATAAAATGTTTGCTGCAATCACAAAAAATATCAATAGTATTGATAAATATTTATTTATTCTTCTCATTGATAAAATGGGTAATATCAGCAAATTTTTAATGATAATAAATTGATATATTAAACAAATTATTTATTAACGAATCAATGAGTATACTGCTAAAATATATTTAAATTATGACAAGTTATTTCTTTGATACATATACGATTTAAAGGTAAATTAAAATTTGATTCTAGAAGCATTATTCGGTATGATATAATAATCGATTCGGCCATCATTTTATTACTTGAAAGTTATCTTATTAATATTTATCCACAGATTTGAAAGTATTTTATTCAAAATATGACTCGTTTTTTTTCTATATAAAAATATTAATTAATATTTTATTTTAGCTTTAACGATAATTTATTGCATTGCAATACAATACTACAATTCTGCTTAAATCATAAATAGTGCTATTCGTATGTATAAGTAATTATATTTTTATATTTCTTTTTTAACACCTTAAAGATAAAGAATAATATATATAGCACTAACCCTTAAATAAATTATTCCTTTTTAACACCTTTAATTTTTATATTGCTCAATCTTGCGGTTTAGCCGACATTCTACTTTTTTAATTATGGAGAAATTGGATGTGCCATAGAATTTTACTACATGTTAGCTAACAAGAGCGGTAATATTTTCATAATTAAAATATTTCGTTATTATACTTTAAAGAATTTAAATTTATTATTTCAGTATAAATTTTTTTATTATCAGCTGACAGATGTAATTAATCCAAATATTTTTTTATTCGATAAACTTGATATATAATTACAGCACTGGACACGATGTGTTATCACACATATGAATTCTTTTTATTTAAACGAAATTTTAACAATTTATGATCCTTGGCTATACTCTAAAGGCTCTTTTTATATATGGAACAAAATACTTGACCCGGTGCAACGACTGTCTTAATTGAGACAATCCTTCCCCATTAGCTACTCATAACGCTGTTAGTCGAAGTCCATACCACTTATCGGATCTGAATCGACCTTAAAAGCAAGGAAGGGTGCCTGTAGCTCGGTATTTTTGACATCAAATCAGGGCACTTTAATCACCTTAATGTCGATATACATATGGAGCCGTGCAGGTTACTTGCATGGATGCCCCCTGATGCATACATTCAACTACAAGCGTACGCCTGTACGTCGCATTAGTTTATTCTGAGTACGAATCTGTTTTCATATTCTTTTGTTCTTCAAATGCGCTTCCTTTGCTTTAGATAGAACCCGGCTATTTTTGTAAGTTGTTAATCTGGTAATAAGTACATTAACCAAATGCCATACGTGTAAATAACTTAATAGTTTATACTAACCTTTTAAACTCTCACATCAAAAAATAAATGAGAAAAATTGGTAAGTTAAACCATCTACAAAACACACACATGGATAGACAGTTTTGGACTTGAATTCAAGTTTGTACTTGTCCGGCATCCTCCGGCACACTACACTACTAGTAAGTTCTCGTCCTAGTTTAACATCGTTTCGGACGAATTTAATTATACACCAATAAATATATTATTATGGCATCACGTGCTTCAACGGTATAAAAATTTTATTAAGGATAATCACAATTAATATTAAATAATGGTTCATCTAACAAATAAAAGAATTAGTTGATCAATCTTATAATATCTTTTATTTAGCTTTAAGCTAACCAGATAGAGTAAATATATAAATGTAACGTGAATATAATACCATATATTAACATGGAATAATATAGTAATTCAACTCACAAAAATCACTATACATAGCTGGAAATAAGTGAGTATATTGAGGCGTGCGCGTAATATGCTAATTTTGAAACATCATTTAAGGTATTTATTATAGTACAGGATGCACAATACACTAAATAGCAAATATAAAGATATAATATGGTTAGTGATGTTATAGAAGATATATGCTATAAAAGAGTTTATCATGATTAAAAGTTCCAAATTAGTATGTTTTAAAAGTATCATATTTGATATGATTCATTTATATTTTGTTTCATATATGATTATAGAAAAAGAGCAGAAATAAATTATGATGCACTTAAAACAATAACATATTTATTCTTAAATAAATTTCATTACTTGTATCAATAAATATTATATAGAAAAAGTATAATACTTGTTAAAATGATTTAAAATTCAGAGCGGTATTAAAGCACAATATAATATGCAATTAAACTGACTTGAATGAAAATATATTACTAATACTTATTAGTCACCATAAAAAAATATAAATTATTGTTTATTTGCACCAATTTATGTTGTATTGAATCTCGCCTAATAAAGTAACTGCATTGGAAATATATTCATAATTGTAAAAGATTTTACTTGTTATATTACAACAATTGTTGTATTAATATATTATCACTTACTATTTACCATTATAGTCTCAAATTGTATGACTAATTTTTTTAAAAAGTGTTTTCTTTAAAATTTTTAATCATAAACTTGCAAGCATTTATAGAATTGAAAATTTATTTTTAATTGATAACTTCTCATTCAATGATAGTCCTAATAAAATTATGTTTCTTTTTATATTCAACTTTTTCATCTAAAAACTATTATATAGGAATATGACACAGCCAACAAATAAAGATAAGAATTCTAATATTCGCATTGCAAAAATATAAATTGTATTAAATATAGCTATCTAAAAATTTTAATTATCGCCTGGTATTTCTGCCAAAATCTTTTTTACAATATTGGCTATACGATAAATTATTCCTGGTATATTTTCATTATTTGTTGCTGGATCAATCTCATCCAACATATTTTTTTCTTTAATTAAATTTTCAATGTTATAATCTGATACCTGCTTTATAATTTTTACCTTATTAATAATGCTATTTGTAACTTCCGAAATTGTTGAGACGATTGGTTTATAATCGAAGTCCATGCCATAAACCACGATCCTATCTTTAAGATGCGTGAGTACGTCTATTATAATTTGGACCTCTTGTACAATTGAAATATCCGGTTTATCTGATTCTATTTTCAAAAGCAATCCTACTATTCCTAAAATCTCTCTATTTAATATATAACGGTTATTCTTATTATCGTTGATATTTCTTTTATGAAAATTATATTCATCGACAAAATCATTTTTAAAATATGAATCGCATTGTTCTAGAAAAGTAGTCGGCTCTAATAAAATATTGATATTGCTATGATTGATTGGCAGCGATTCAATATGGTTTATTACAATTAGTTCTTCGTTATGTTTTGTAAATATTTCTCTTAAATATTCATAAAATATTTTCATTTTTTTTAAATATGAACTTTCTTCTCTTATGGCTTCGAGAACAATTTCATGTCGATTTTTTTGATCTTTTAAGTTTTGGATTAGTCGTTCTAAGTCTGAAATTAAGGTATTTACACCTGATGGCATCTTGTCACTTCCAGGTATGTGATGGATATAAACAAGATAGACATCTAAAACTAAATTATGGAAATGATCATTGCTCAGTCTGGCCAATCGCTTACGAGATAAATTACGATTATTTGAGTAAATTTTTTGAGGTTCTAAAAAGGGACGTGCAGATGTTTCACGACGGCTTATTTCATCCATCACATCGTCTACCAATTCAAAAAATCGAGTTTTATCAAGAAAAATCATTTTTTGAATAGCTTCTTTTTGGCGAGACTCTATCTGAATTTCTTCAATGGCTCTACCAATGTAGCTCTTTAAAGTGCATCTAATGATCTCGTCATTTACAGGTGTTGACATTTGTGTTGTTTTCAAAAGATAATATAAAATCAAAGATATCAGACATCATGTTTCACTTTATAAAAATGAACATAGAGATAAGATATAATAATAATAAAAGTAGTTTAAGATGAAAAAAAGAAGAAATAATGATTTATATAATATTTTATGTATGTAATACTAATTTTATAAAGATGCAAATGATTTACTTTAGGGACTTGTTGATTTTGTTGAGTATCAATTAAATAACAGTGATATTGCTATAACTATAAAGTGGAGGCGTATTGATTGGCATGATTCTCTATTTTATATATAAATTTACCATTTATTCATAATCGCAATCTATTAACACGCATTCTAATACTATTAGATATTTTATTTTTCTGTGAACATCTTCAAGTTAGTTGTCTATGAATTCGTTTAAATTATTGTTTGACCATAAATATAATTTAAATATTTCCTTTATTTAAACGAAATCCTTCACGATTTATGATTCCTTGGCTATACTCTAGAGGCTCTTTTTATATATGGAATAAAATACTTAACCCAGTGCAGCAACTGTCTCAATTGAGACAATCTTTTCCCCTTAGGTACTTATACCGCTGTTAGTCGAAGCCTATACTGTCCATAGGAGCCGAATCGACCTTTCAATTAAGGCAGGGTACCTGTAGCCCGGTACTTTTAGCATCAAACCAGGGCACTTTTATCATCCTAGTGTCACTCGTAAGTGTCCATATGGAGCCGTGCAGTTGACTTACCCGTAGTTCCCCTAATGCAGACATTCCAATATAAGCGGAACGTTTGCGTGTTGCCTTGGCTTAATCTAGGCGCGGGTCTGTTTTTATATTTATTTATTCATTATTTTTCCAGATGCGCCTCCTTTGCTCTAGATAGAGCTTAGGATATTTTTGTGAGTTGTCAATTTGGTAATGGGTGCAGTAACCAAATGCCATATATGTGTGAAACTTAATGATTTTATAACTAACCTCTAAAACTCCCACCTCTGAAGAGGAATGAAAAAAATTGGTAAGTTGGCCATCTACAAAACACACACATATGGGTAGACAGTTTTGGACTTGAATTCCAAGTTTGTACTTGTCCAGCAGCTTCTGACACTCAAAACTACTAGTAAATTCTCGTTCTAGTTTAACTTCATTTCGGACATTAAAATTTAAAAAGAAGTAAATAATTTCATTAACATATTTGATTTTTATTGACTTAATAACCATTAGGTGCTTGCAATTCAAAATATTATTTACTTTTTATTTATTTCCAAGAAATGCTGCTACAACACCATTCATTTGTATTGAATTACCGCAACCAATACTTAAGTTATATTCTATGGCAGCTAATTCTTTAATTATTTTCATTTTATTTTTCATATCACTTTTTATAACTAATTCACTTAATTGAGTTATTATGGTATCAAGATCCAAAGAATATATATCCATTAGCATTTTAATTTTCGACTGTATTATATCCTTCCTATCGTTGAGCATACAATCAAATAAATCCTTAAATTCCTTTTCATCTGCTAGTCCACAAAAAGTGTATACATTTGTTTTATTGATTAATTTGAAGGAACATGCTATTCCTTCAATATCATTCATTAATTTTCTCATATCTCCACTGCTCATATGAATAAGAGCATCAATACCATCTGGTGTTATTTCAATATTTTCAGCTAAGCATATGTTAGTAATACGCTTAGCAATTTGGTCAGACTCGACAGGTGCAAATCTAAATTTAGTGCATCGGGAGAGAATTGCCGGAATAAGTTTATTAGAATAATTTGCAATAATACAAAATCGTGTATTCGATGAGAAATCTTCAATAATTCGCCGTAGAGCATTTTGTGCATCTCTGCTCATCGCATCTGCTTCATCTAATATTATAATTTTTTTCTTGTTTTTTAAAGCTACAGTTGAAGCGAATGATTTTATTGAGTCACGAACAGTGTCTATTCCACGATCATCTGAAGCATTCATCTCCAACACATTTGAATGATAATGGGTTGGATATAATTGGCGTGCCATTGCTCGTATAGCAGTTGTTTTTCCAGTACCTGGTGGACCATAGAATAACATATGTGGGATTGATCCATACTTGAGCATATTTTCGAGTGATTCTATTACTTCAGAATTCCCTAAAATATCTTTTAAGTGTGTAGGTCGATATTTTTCTGTAAATGGATTATTCATTTTAACGGTTTATTAAAATAAAAATACAAATTAAAAAAATTATAAAGTTTAACGATATTACTTAGTGAATCAACATTCTTAATTATTAAATATTTATACTTTTATCAGAATGTAATCGTCTTAATAAAGATTATATCGTACATCCAGTTCTAAAAAACAGATTAGTTTTAAAATAATATATAAATTTAAAGGAGTTTTAGTTATACTATAAATATACTAATTTTGTTTATGACGTCTACTTGTTCACTTTGCTTGTCCAAATGCGTTGCCTTATTTGATACCATATTATTTTATACTTTTTATTGGTTTTATGATTATTATTATTTAGAACAAATTGGTGAGTAGTCGGTAATTTGTTTATATGTGTGCCTCTGATAATAGCATTTTAAACTTGTCTATAAATCTCAAATCATAAAACGATGTAATAACCTACTTATATAAAAACATATAGAAATAAATAACCTTTGATTCTAATATTGTATTGTATGATGACGGCTTAGTATAACATTTTGAGTTGCTATTACTTTTTCTTTTTTGTTTAATTATATTTTAACTGCCTCAAACATATAATAAATATTGAAAGTATGAAAATTGAATAATTACTTATATTTTTTATTTAAGGGTTAGTGTTATGTTATTCTATGTCTTTCTTTTCGATGGCTTGCGGTTGGGATCCAGTGGCACTTGCTTCAATAATTATTTATACAGTAATAATTTATTTTATTCAAAGTTTTTTCATTTCATTTTATTTTTGTTTTATTGCCAGAATACGATAACAAATTTTTTCTATATTTTTCACTACTTTCTTATTTTATTATTGCTCTATTTTATCCTTAATACTTCAATAATATGGTTTTAACGATCTTTTTAAGTCTTAAGATTAAATGCACTCCATTAGTTGTTGTAATCTAGAAGTTTTTTACACGAATTATAGTTACCATTGGTTCCATATGTCATAATATAATAAATAATTTTGTTTTTGCTTTTGCTTAATGAACTACGGTTATTTGTCAACCTTTAATCTTTTCCCCTTTTTGTGTTCCGAAAATTTAAAAATATCTCGAATAGTTATTCCAGCTTCGATTAAAATTATCTAGTTTAATATTTTATTGTGAACAAATGTATCTGTTCCATTATTTATGACATCTGTAAGTATTATCATGCGATCCAAAGTTAAGTCTTTCATTTTATATATTTCTTGACTGAGTGGAATATGTTGCATGCTTAAATCTATAAATATAAAATAAATAATTATATAAATTATATCTCTTTATGTCTTCTGATGCAATTATGGCCAAGAAATTTCCGTATCCGACAACTAAGTAATTAATTATTTATATCAATATATAAAAATTAAATCGGCTGAAATGAAATTAAACTAGAACGATAATTCATTAATTGCTATTGATTGCTTATGGTGTAAGAAGTTGTTGAACAAGTTCAAACTTGAAATTCGACTCTAAAACTGTCTGTCCATCTGTATATATAATTAACTTACTAATTTTCTTCATTCCTTTTCAGAGATGGGAGTTTTAGAGGTTAGTTAAAAAGTCTTCAAGCTTCACACATTTATTAATTAATGGATTCGTTGCCAAATTAGCAACTCACGAAAATATCCTGAGCTCTATTTAGAGCAAAGGAGGCGCATCTGGAGAAATAAAAGAATATGAAAATATATAAACAGACACACGTATAAATTAAATTAAGGCAATACGCATACGTTCCGCTTATATTTGATGTCTGCAGTAGGGAGCCTCCGGGTAAGTCAGATGCACGGCTCCATATGTATATTAACACTAAAATGATCATAGTGCCCTAGTTTGATGCCAAAGATACCGGGCTACAGGTATCATGCCTTACTTTCAAGGTCGATTCGAATCCGATAGACTGTAAGGCTGTGACTAGCAGCGATATAAATAACTAAGAAAAAATATTGCCCTAATTGAGAAAATTACTGCAATTGGTCAATAATTTAGTTTTACATATGAAACTCTAGAGTATAGCCAAGGAATCATTAATTGTGGAAGATCTTGTTTAAATAAAGCAAGTAAACTTAATTCATAAATAATATTTATTTTCTAATGGCTAATAGGGTTAAATTATTTTATATTAGCCAAAACTAAAATTATATTATATTTTATGATATGGACAAGATAGTGATGAAGTTCTACAAAACTTATTTGAAATAATCCAACATCACACCAACCATTAAGGCATATATTCAATTTACTGCATTAAAGAAAACTTTAGAGACCATTGTTTTAATGTTTAAAAAAAGTATTACGGTTGCTATGGAAAGAATAGTAATATCGATAAAGGATAGAAAGGTTTGTGATAGCAGTTCTAATTAATGCCCATCAGGCTATAAACAGAGCAATAGCCCTTTGTTTTAAAAAAACAAATATTTATTTTATTGATCTAAAAAATCTATTTTGGGAAGTCTTTGGAATCCAAAAGATTTTGCTACATTTTCAATATTTAAATTTGATATATCAAAATTTTCTTTCAATGGGTGTCCTTTGTAGGCATGAATATATGATTTTAATGCATTAATTGCTAAACCCCTTAAATAATAATTTTGTTCAATTAGCTTAAATAGTTTCTTTGTAATATCTTTTGATTCGAATTTCTTTTCTTTTATTTCGTTAAGTTTGTCAATAAATGAAATTTCAAAAGAATGCAAAAATAATATGGCTATACCCTTTTTGCCTGCACGAGCCGTTCTTCCAATCCTGTGAACATACTCTCGTTCGCTGAGTGGTGGATCATATTGAACAATTCTTTCGATATCACTAAAGTCTATCCCTCTTGCACAAACATCGGTACAGAAAAGTATTCCATCATCAGCTTTACCGAACTCTTTAAAAGCTTGATTTCTTTTATTTTGCTTCATATTTCCGTGTAAACCCCAGCATTTAAATCGCCAATACTGAAACAAATTATAGTGGAAAATTACAGAATTACAGCTATTGAAAAATACAATAGTTTTGATGTTTTTCTTCAAAAGTGAATTAAGAATAGATATTCTTTCACTTTCCGTGCATTTTATAAAATATTCTTTAAGATTGTTTTTAATATTTTCATTGTTTTCTATATTTATAAATAACGGATCCTCCATTGTGACCATGTATTTCATTTTATCGTCCATAGTTGCACTAAATAACAAATTCTGTCTTTTACTTGGAAGTCTTTTCAATATTTTAATTATTGTTTCTTCAAAACCGATTTCCAGCATTTTATCAAATTCATCAATAATTAAAATTTTAACATTTGACAACCTAATTCCAGTCGATTTTATATGATCTAACAATCTTCCTGGTGTACTTACTATTATAGAAGGATCGTTTTGAAACATCTTTTCTTCTTTTCGTCTACTCACACCCCCTATGCAAAGCCCAACTGTCAAATTAACAGATTTAACTAATTTTTGAATTAAATCATATGTTTGCATTGCTAGCTCCCTAGTTGGAGCTATTATTAAAGCCATTATACCCGTCTTTTCATCTATCTTGCTAATAATCTCAATTGTTGGAACTGCAAATGCTAATGTTTTTCCAGATCCAGTTTGAGCTCGTGCTATAATATTTCTTCCTTCCATGATCGGCGTTATAGTAGAAGCTTGTATGGGTGTTAAAACCTCAAAATTATTGCTTTTTAATACTTTTTGTAATTCTGGTGTTAACTTTAAATCAGTAAATTTCAAATCTCCCATTTATATGAGCAAATTTTAAAAAAATATATAATTTCTTAAAGAAATAGTATCAAGTTTCCATTCTTATAAAGGATCATATTTATAAATAAATAGAATAAATAACCATATAGGAATTAAATGTAAGAAATATAATATATCCAGTTGATATTTATACACAAATCAAATGTTATAGCGTACTGATATGAATATTAAAATAAAATAATTTTTTATCATTTATTTGATTTATATAAATGGTTTATTGTCCTTTTATTTAAACAAGAATTTTTACGATCTATGATTTCTTAGCGATACTCCTAAGGCTCTTTTTATATATGAAGTAAAATACCTGACCCAGTGCAATGACAGTTCATTTTCGACAATCTTTTTGGTACTCGTGCCGCAGTTAATTGTAGCCCATACCGTCTATCGGAGACGAATCGACATTGCAATCAAGGTAGGATACCTGTAACTCGGTACTTTTGGCATCAAACCAGGGCACTTCTATCATCCTAGTTTTAATATACATATGGAGCTGTGCACCTGACTCATCCAGAGTCCCCCTACTGCAGACATTCCAATATAAGCAGAATGTCTGCGTGATAACTTGGCTAATCTAGGCGCGGGATCTGTTTTCATGTTTCCAATTCTTTTGTTTCTTCGGATGCGTCTTTTTTTCTCTATACAGTCCTCAGATATTTTCGTAAGTTATCAATTTAGCAATAAGTGTATTAACTAAATGCCATATATGTGTGAATCTTAATAGGCTTTTAAACTAATCTCTAAAATTCTACTTCTGAGGAAGAATAAAGAAAATTGGTATGGTAGCCATCTACAAAGCACGCACACATGGATAACCAGTTCTAAATTTGAATTCCAAGTTTGTATTTGTCCATCAGCTTCTGACACCCATAACTACTAGTAAGTTCTCGTTCTAGTTTAACGTCGTTTCGGACGGTTATGATTAAATTATTTATATTATTAATAGAGAAAGAAAGGGATTTTGCATTTATTGAAGCTGGTATTGAATTAAATATATAACCAGTAGCATTGCACAGGCAACATAACATTAAAGTATGGCATAATAGATATTAAATAATAGGAATACATATATTTTTCATCAAGTGTTATTAATTCATAAAAAAAATATATCCAATAATACTGTATATTAAGAAGCATTTGCATTTTGAATTATATATTTTTTATGCAATATTTCATAAAAATATAAAAATGTTCCGAGATCAAAGTTGATACAGTATTATCAAAATACCCGTTATCAGGACTAAATTATAAAATATATTTTAATCTTAATAAATACCAAAATAAAAAACATGCATTACATTTATAAAAAGAGATATATTTTAATTAAAAACGAGTCTATATGACTCCAATCATAAAATTTTTGTATTATAAATATCAATTATTTTTATACATATATTTACATTTAATTCCTATTTATCTAGCAATAGTTATCAGTGTATCTGATAATATAATTTCTTATTCAATTGCATTTAATCTATTTACTCGATATAAATATTTTTTTTAATATTTTAGATGTACTTGCAGATCTATCTCAAAAAATAACTCTACTGAATATGATATATCCTATTATATGAGTCAACGACATATTTTTACTAACCAAAACGTATTAATAATGAATGTACATAATTAACGGTTTTTATAAAAATTTAATGATTAAAAACATTAATAAAAAATGTAAAGTATATTATTTGTAAGCAAAATATCTTTTATATGAGATATATGCAATACTATTTTATATAATATCAAAAATAGCAATATGAAATATATTTTATTATAATCAAATATAAAAACCTGAATACAATGCTTTATAACATCAATAATTATTTCTACATAGTATGAAAGTAGAAAACGATAAAAAGATTTGAAGAAGCAAATACTCTTGAAAATTACCGCGGGTGATAAAAAAGAAAGCTGGACAAATAATAGTAAAATATGATTTATTAATTAAAAAGGTAATATATGATTTATAAAAATTAATCCAGATCTTTTTATATTAATATTTTATAATTGTTGTTTCTTATTATCCAAATTTAAAAAAACAAACTCAACAAAATAGAAATTTAAAGAGAAAAAAATTTATTGTAGTTTTAATTTTATAAAACTCTTAAGCAGATGGAGCAAACTGCTTACAATCATTTACAACATGTGAAGAGACGATCTTTTTAATTTTATTTTCACAAAAACAATCTCCCATTGCTGCTCCCTTATAATAACACATAAGTGCTTTCTCTAAAGAATTAGCTGTTCCTATTCCAAGTTCATAGCATCTTCCCAGATTATAAATGGCCCTGGCATAGCCAAATTGACTTGCCGAATAATAAAGCTCAAAAGCACGCTTATTATCTTTTCGAACTACGATTCCTAATTCATAGCAATAAGCCAATTTGTTGATTGCTCTACTATGTTTACTGGCAGCTGCCATCATAAACAATGTAATAGCCTTCTTTTTATCCAATCTAATACCCCCTTGTCCCTCAAAATAAATACACCCCAAATTGCATTGTGCCCAAGGATTCCCAAGTCTAGCAGATCGTGTATACCAATGGACTGCTTTTTTTATACACGATTGTGTTCCGAATCCCTCCTCATAAAAAAACCCCAAGCAATTTTGAGCATATGCGTTATTTAATTCAGCAGCACGCTTCATTAGTCGGAAGCTGATTAACGGATTTTTCTTAACACCTGTTCCTAAACGATAGCAAAAACTAAGGCTTATAAGTGAGGGTACAAAATTATATATAACAGCTTTTTCGTAATAGCGTACGGCCTTTTGACTGTTTGCTTTTATTCCCAAGCCATTGACCAAACAATTTCCTAAGGAATGAAAAGCATACACATTTTTTTGTTTGGCAGCTTTGAAATACCATTTTACAGCTTGAGCGGGATTTGATTCTACTCCTACACCAAGCTGATAGCAATGTCCTAAATTGTGCTGTGCCCTACTAAGACCTTGGATAGCTGCCTTAGAGTACCATAAAAAAGCTAAACGTGAATTCTGATGAGTTCCGAAACCACGTTGATAGCAAAATGCAAGATTGCATTGTGCCCAAGGATATCCCATTTCAGCACTCATTCTATAATAATTAAAAGCAGTAGTTGGATCTTGTGTTACGCCTCGTCCCAATTCATAGCAAAATCCTAACGAATTTAAAGCAAAAATATTTCCTAAAGCGGCAGAACGGGTGTAATATTCAAAAGCCGTTTTAATATTTTTTTTAATGCCTCGTCCTTCTTCATAGCAAAATCCTAAATTATAAATAGCCACAGAATCCCCTAATGCAGCTGCTACTTTATAAAAATCAATGGCCTTTTTAAAATTTTTCTTTACTCCGAAACCTTCAAGATAACAATATCCTAGAATTGCTATTGCGCATGGATTTCCTTGGGATGCGCCTTTACGATACCAGTATATACTTTTGGACGCAGATTGAGGTAATCCCAAACCATCGTGGTAACAAGTGCCAAGACAGTATTGTGCATATGAATTTCCTTCATTTGCGGCGTATTTTAACCAGACATGTGAATTTTTACCATATCTACGTAACTTGGAAGATAAATAATTTGATTCTTGATTATTTATATGTATCCCAGGCCGTCCATTCATACGCAAAAATGCAAGTCTAATTATTGCAATTCCTATTCCTCTAAAAGCAGTTGCTAGATATATTTTTTCAGCCATTAAAACATTTTTTTCTATATTTATACCAAATTCTATGAAAAAAGCACATATGGCCATTGTTTGATAACAAATCTTAGTTCTGCGTATAAAATCTATGAAATTTCTATTCAGATTCTCTTTTTCTGACTTCCAATTGCAAATAAAAATTCCAAGCAACTTAGGCATGTTAAAACGGCTGTTTGAATCTTAAATATAGATCTTGGAGCATTGTCTTATATTTTGATATTAAAATACAATTGGTGCAATAGGCTTATCATAATATGAAATGTGTTGATATCATTTTGATATACAATTTTATATAAATACTTTGATTTATTTTACTATAAACTAATTTCGTATAGCGAGCTTAGCGCAGTAGGTAGCGCGTTAGTCTCATAATCTAAAGGTCGTGAGTTCGAGTCTCACAGTTCGCAATTTTATTTTTTCATAAAGCGAATATATTTTGTAAATCAATGATAATCAAAAATTAGTTCAATAAAACATATGATAAACTTATCATTTTTTGAATATAAATATACCTTTCATAATAAAAAATTATATTCTATATATTATTAGCATTGAAATTAATTCAAGTCACGTTTAAAACATTTTTGTATATTTTTTGTAATCTTCGATCCAATCATTGAATTTATAATTTCAGCAATCTTCATTTTGATACGTTTTTTTATATCTAAATCCTTAACTTTATCATATTCCAGAGTATTTCATTGGTATATAGTTTATGATATTAACAAATGTTTATCTAAAATAATGACTATATTACTTATAAACGGGTTTATTTATACTTTAACTAAATATAAAAATTGATGTGTTCTATTTAATGTTTGAATTGGCTGTTATTAATTTATATTTACACATGACCATTGATATTATTCAACAGTAGTACACAATAATGTAGAATATTTTCTTTATTGATTCTTATATCTTTAAAAATGTAAATTTTCTCATAAATCGATTCATATCACTACGCTACATTTTGAATTTCACTATAAAAAGTTTTCTGTTATGGTTTATTTTTTAAATAAAAGTCATAAAATTTAAATTGCTTGGGTTTTAAAACTATACACAATTGTTTGATTTCTATATTTACTCATAATTATGAATATTGTTACTTATCTTGCAATTTTTGTACATTTTTAATCATAAAATATATTGTTTTGATTGTATTTAGATTACCAATATACTAATTTAATCATGTTTTAAAATTTCTTTATATTTATCAAACATTATTTTTGATAATTTGAATTTTTTTATATTATTATAATAATATATTTATTGACTTTTTTCTCATATAAAATATTTTTATATAAATTACAAAATAGATGATAGGTTTAAATAGCCTTTTATTTAAAACAATTTTTATTTATTATATTGCTTGATCCTGCACTATATACAATTTTTTCTTATCGGAAATTGAGTTTGTTTATACTGTATAGTCTTGCTATATGTTTCACGATGGCTGATGTTTATTTAATATATTAGTATATACTATTATTAACGATCATATTGAATTAATCCAACTATATATTTAGATTTTATTATTATAAAAGTTGAATATATAACTGTGAAAATAAAATATTTTAAATGAATATTTATTGTTATTTTTACACTTATATATTAACTATGTCAATAAATTTGGATACTATGGTACATATAAGAATAGTGCTTCGTAAATTATTTATATAATATGTTTTATTCGTTTTTACAAATAAAAACACACATTTTAGTCTTAATTCTTGACACACATTTAATGGCAGTTATTTTTTAACTTTTGAGTCTAGAGGTTCTGTAAATAGAAAAAAACGTTATAAACATTTAAAATCTATACTAATAATGAATAAAGTTCGATATAAATAGTTATTCACTTAATTCTTTTTATTTATTGCTTATTTCCTGCGATTAGCATTCAATTATAATATCATATTTAAGGTTAAGCCTCATATAAACTTACTGGGAATATACATTTCTCTTCAAAAAAAGCGAAAGCTCAATACTTGATCGTGTTAGTAACAGGCAAATTTTGGTAAGCATTTAATCAGTGTGATGAACTTGTTTGTGTAGTACGCTATAGTCTGTGGGTCAGATATAAGATATATTAATAAAATTATAATAATAGAATATACTTATTTATTTGTTAAATATTGTCTGCTATGACGACATACGATCAAACTATATTACATGGTAATAACCAATTATAAAAAAAGTTAATGGTAATTCTTATGTAACGATTGAATAATATAATAAAAAGTTGCTTTGATAAAAAAAGTCATATCCAAAATACATTAATGTCTTTGTAATTACATATTCTTATCAATTTTATGTCTGCATTTCAATGATATGGTTTGAAAGTTATATTATACACTAAAATTTAAGTATGACTTAGACGTTGAAATAGTAAAAAAATTTTTGAGAATCCTATGATTGTGGCATGGCTTGTAAAAATCATAGCATGGAAATGGTATGGGTTTAGTCGTAACTTTAGATAATAAACTATATTTATAATACAGTTCTAATAGATATGCGATGATTTTGGTTGGTTATTAAGACATCAAGTGAAATACTCTAGTTTAACATTTATCAAAATGAATACTCTGTTACTTATAATTGTCTAAAACATCATTTTCGACCTCAGTTTTTATGTGTATTTCAATTAATTCATTTTTATTACCTCATGCCTTAATAGTATATAATAAAATCAGTATGAACAGCTATTAATATTCATATAAAAAAGCAATTTTCATCGATACCATATATGGTAAATTAAAAAAGATAACGATTTTGTTGATGCGCAATTTGTGTAATAATAAAATAATTATATTTTACTATATATAAAGGAAATTACAAAGTATTACAATCATTCATTTATTTATAAACAATAAAGTGGTGTATAGTAATAATAAACCTTTTCAAAATATTTCATAAAAAACATACTTTTAAGTTTAAAAATTTTTGATAAATAAACCAGTATAATAAAAATATACGTAATTTTTCATTACTAATATTGATCGTAGACATATAGTATTTAGAAGATTGTATAAGCCTAAGTAGAATTTATTTTTGATTTGAAATTGTAAATATAATATATGTGCTAATAAATTTTTTAATTGATTTGAAAATAATGTATTGAATAATGAAAATAAAATAGAATTATAATGATAAAAAGAATATCAATGAGATTTTTAAATATAGAAATTTAATACATTACCCAATACAGTGAACTATAAAATATTTAAGAACGGCCAAGAATTTAGACTGTTTTTAAAACAATGTTAAATTATAAATCATGAAGCATTAGAAAATATAGATTTTTTGAGTCTTATAAAATATACATCGAAAATTATCATGAAATTTCGATTGGTTATTGAATAATTTAAAAGAATATAAAAAGCAATTATTCCGTATTTAATATAGCAATGCAAAAGTCGTATTTACTTATAAATATTAAATTAATTTAGTTCTAACTAGATCAAACTATAATAGCTGAAATCAATTTTAAAATACAAACAGCAACATCATAATTAAATTATACTCAACATAATATAATATTAATTTAAGATAAATAATGCATTATAAACAACGGAAAACAGCTGTTCAAGATCTGATCACCCAAATGATGCTGTAATAATATAAGAAATTGTATATACTACTTCATTTGTAATTATGAATAAAGTTTATAACCATGTTTACTTATATCAGTTGTATATAATATACTTTAAATACTTATTTTAAAGTAATTTAGATTCATAGCCAAAACATTATTTTTATAAATAAAACGAGAGATCACAGTATACTACATATGATGGTTGAATGTTTATAGATGATATTAGGTTAATACTATAGAAATTAGTCGAATTTTATATCTAAGTACTATTTGTTAATTGTATTTATACTATTTATATAATTTTGTATACTATTTTTATATTTGTTAAAAAGAATATTGTAAATTTATAACATAAAATTTATTTTAGACGACTTAATTGTTTGGAAATATTTTATCTTGCACAAATAGAGCTATGAAGAAGTTAATAGAGTATATAATTTGATAATATGCGCATGCTATTTAAACTTTAAGAAACGTTTGAAAAGCACAATAATGTCTCATCAAAAAGAGCAGCGATCCTAAAAGTTTTTAAAAAATAGCAAAACATATTTCTTTGTAATTCGAAACCACCTCAAAATAAAACATACAATGAATTGTATTTTATTGAAAAATATCAAATGTGCACAGCGGGAATACTATATAATAATTTAAAACAAAAAGAAATTACATGAAAAGTTGTATAGAGCCCAATCAAATAAGATGGAAATAATAAAAAACTTTTCTATTTAGATGAAATACGAAAGAATCGATTTCTTTGTAACAGTGATTTATTGTCACATCGCAAATAGAAACATCTACTAGTGTGAAAATGGGATAAAATACCAGCATTGTAGTAAATCTAAAAAATCATTCGATCTTCTATCTATGGAATGCGAAAAAATGATTAGTCACAAACACACACATAGAAACGACGAATCTTAAGTGTTTACATCTTTTATTGCTGAATAAATACGAATTCAGAAAATCAAAAAAACTGCGATAGCCTTCTGTTCAAGAAATTGTCAAAAATGAAAAAGCTGAAATTTGTGTTAAACTAGAAAAAAAAACTCATTTTCGTATAAAAAAGCGTAAATATTTATACATGATAAAATTTTAAATTAATAATTTGAATTAATGTCGGAATAGCGATCCAAAATAATATAGAGCTAATTGAGACATAAAAAAAAGAATGTTATTTTAGTTGTTGGCCTTGGATTAATTTATAAAGCCGGAATTATATCTCATGTTATGACCTGGGGTAAGATAGTGACATTTGCTAAAGTTACTTAAAAAAGCTTTATATTAAATCAATCACCAAGGCATAAAGCATAAATGAAATTATAAATATTACCTTAGATACTATCTCACTAGAGTTTGAGCGAAAGAATGTAAATAAATAGTAGAATTAAAGAAGCGATAGAGCGATTAAGGAATGGTAGTGCTGATAGATGCTTATCACGTATAGAAGAAAACAAAATGAAGCAATTATAAAAACAATAACCATTATTTTATTTGATTAAAAGGTTAGTATTGTGTTATTCGTTTTTATGACATGCGGTTGGCATTTAATAGCAGTTGCTTATCCAAATCTTTTCTCAGCCTATTTTATTCGATCTCTTACATCCATGCCATCCTCAATGTTCTTTCTGTACTCAATTAATATGGTTTCAAGCGTCTTCTTCAATACCGTCGAAAATGTATGCCATTATCGTAGTGGTTATATTTAATTCTTTAAGATAATTTCTATGATACTTGGTTACCATTCCGTCCTATGCCATAACATTAGGTATTATTTTAGTTTTTGCTTTGCATAACAAGTCTAATTCATTCGCCAAAAAGTCATATTTTTTTTTCTTCTACGTGCCAAAAATTTGAAGATTATCTTGACTAGCAATGATTCTTACGCAAAAAATCGTTTTAAGACGCTATTACAAATTAAAGCTTTAATAATTTTATATAAAAAAAATCAAATATTAGTTACACTATTTTCTATGCAAATACAAAATTAAAATTAAACATCATAAAAATTTGTAAAGGAGTATTTTATTTTTATACTATCACTAAACGCTTTGAATATGAATCATAGAATTTATCGTCGGATGAATATCATTATATTTTGTTTAATATCGTATAAAGTATTCCTATATCGATATTTTACTTTCCAAAAAAATTCCTGTAACTGAAAATCATACATAACTGCGATTAGTAAATAGACCAACCATTTATACTATACCATTCATTGTTTCATAGATAATATTCTGGAACAAATTCGAAAACATGTTTCAGTTCGACCATATAAATATATTCAATGTTGTTATCATCATGAAGTCAAGTAAAACAACAGCAATATCACTAGGAATCTGTGTGCTTATTATAATGATAGGTCTTGTGGTTTACGATATGCTCAGTTCTATTCCGAAATCGAAACCCTTTTATACAAATAATACAGAATTAACAGCAAGTGCTACATCCGATAACAAAGAATCACTGAAACAGAAATATTGGGATCATATGTATGAAAACCTTGCAAAGATGGAATCAGAATTCAAAGGACTTCCTAATATGGAAAAAACTTCCTTGAACCCGCAGAGTTCAAATCAGAAAATAGTAAAACAAGACCTGAAACCTTCAAAAGTTGATATAAGTTTTAATAAAAACGTGAAAAATCCGCTTGTTGCAACTCAAGATTATAGCACAGGAATAGGATCTGTGCTAGATTTTAACCAAGGAGAAGTGGTTGATACGTCGCATGGATATGCTGTTCCTATTGGTGGAATACCAATACCGAAAGGAGTTAAACCAACGATTATCAATTTAAATACGCAAGATCCCAAGCTTGATTATATGAAAATGGTAATGAGCATTAAACCTGAAGATGTTCTTCTTTCGAAACGTAAATCTTTATTAAATGAGGCCTTAAAATCAAATTCTAATGATGGATTTGAAGTAATAGGGGAAGAAATAAAAAAGTCATCTAATGGAAAAGCAACGGTCATTACATTTAAGAAAAATAGCTTATCAGCAAATATATCTAAGCCGAAAAAAACTGGACCAAAAGATAGGAAAATGACAGCTCTTGGAAGCAAAAAAGAATCAGAATCAAGTGATGACCTTATCGATACGATACAGAATGGTAGAATGTTCGATGAGTCTACTACATCATCTTCTACTACAGAAGAAGAGTCTATTATTAAATTAAATCCTAAAAAAAGATTAGAAAAGGAAAAAGAAGAAGAGCGTAAAAAGAAAATGCTCGAAGATGAAAAACAAAAGCGTAAAGAACAACAAAGTGATAAAATGCAATGGAAGGTGAAAAATTCCAATAATAACGAGGGCAAATCGCAACATGCTTCTGAAATGTCTAAGCCAATTTTAAACAATGAAAACAGTGACAAGCCTATTCAATCTCATTTAGAATACATAAATTCACATGATTATAAGCATGAAGATCCACTCGGGCTTTTATCTACACCAAATAATCCCAAAAATGAGGGATCCAATCCCAATAAAATATTACTTAATAAAGAACTTCCATATAACGAAAAAAAAATAAATGCCACAAATTTTTTATCAAAAGACAAAAAAATATTCAATAAAATTGAGTCAGAATCAGGCAAACCATATGCGCTTATTAAAAATGAAGATTCGGGTGATGAATAAATGGTTTAAATAAATGGTTGAAAAAATATTAAATTATTTGATCAAGTTACAATACAAGTTATACGATGAATGTATCATTTTACTTGATAAATATACCTGTGTAATTAATAACCGATTGATATACTTTTGGTGTTATGTTCATACTATAACAACCTTTTAGCACATTGTCATAGCGTATTTATATAAATATGTCAATAGAATAACACTTTTTATATATATTATCTCAGTTCAAATTTTTCTATTTTAATACTAAATAATATATTGAATTATTTTTCTAACTTACTTATAAAATTCATTTTCTATAATGTAATAAACTTATATTTAATTGTATAAAATGTTGTTATATATAAATTCTAAGCAGTCGTCGCTCGAATGAAAGCTAGCGGAACTGGATGTCTACCGTAAATCAAAGGAAAATAATATCAAAAGTAATACTATTAAATATAACCCCATTTAAATAAAACAAAATTTTATATAAATTCTAACAATTTTATTGATATAAATGAATTTATACTAATTCCGAATATAATAAAAAAATAACAATTAGAAATTTACGAAGCAATTCGAATAAAAAATATAAGTCAGAGCGAATACTCGTATATGAATTATTCAAATGTCATATTTATTTAATAAACAAGTTCACTTATAAAAATGAATGATAATATATAGAAAATAAAAAACTTACATTTTTATTAATGAAAAGGAGCTTGTATCTTAATGGTATTTGATATTTACTTGTAATATATGTTTGAAACATAGTTAGGGCTTTATTTTAAAAAACTGTTAAATTAAAATAAGCCGACAACCAATGTGACAAGTCATGGTGTAGCGATATATTATATTCAGTGGTGGTAGTATATATTAGTTGTAACATTGTAACGATATCCTTACAGCTGGCTGTAAAGAAATAAATTCTGAAATAAAAATTTCCTTTGTTTAAACGAAATCCTTCACGATTTATGATTGCTTGGCTATACTCTAGAGGCTCTTTTTATATATGGAATAATCTGTGAGGTTCTTGACCCAGTGCAGCAACTGTCTCAATTGAGACAATCCTTTCCCCTTAGGTACTCATACCGCTGTTAGT